>CANSZD010001656.1:0-164539 GCA_947648045.1 Beta corolliflora | reverse complement strand
TTTTTTTTTTTCTTTTCCTTATTGTCGGGGAAGAGGAGAGAGAAGATTCGGTTTACTTCGGTGGTGTAATCGTAATAATGTGGAAATGGAATTTTGTATGTAAAATAAATAAAATAAAAAATGTGATTTTTTAATTTTTATTTTATTAGTTTGCCTTTATGGTGGGGCAGGGTTTTATCGGTTCAGCGCCGCAAATCAGTCTCCATTCTCTGTATTGAAACCCACTATGGATTTTTAAAATTTTAGGCAGAAGAATTGAGGTGGTTTCCCTATTTAAGAGGACTAGAGGACCTTGACCAGACGAGTACATGTTTTTTACTTCCATTTTGAGTTATTAAAATAATTTCCTCTGAAAAGATCAACTACTTAAACTAAGTTTACTATAAATTTGCTTCTTTTCACTTTATTTTAAATCGCTTATGAAACAAATAAATTCGGATAAAGACTAATGTTATAAGCTTTCAAACCTGTTTTCGCATTTCGTTTTCGATCTCCAAGAACCAAGTAAAGTTTCTTTTTATGATGTCGGTATCTTGAAGATGAAGATGTGCAAATGGTGGTTGATGAGTCCGGTTTTACAAGTTCCCTCCTTTTACATACTTAGGTGTGCTTTTACTTGCTAAAAAGACTTTTCAGCTACCCGATGTAATGTCTTTTATCGAGAAAATGGCAAACAAAATAAGGATTTAAAGATAAGGTCATACATACTTTTCCCTATTTTCTCTCTTCTCTCTCCTCACCCACAAAACCCTAATTTTCCACCCAGGCCTACCGCCCACCCTTTGGGCGGTGGTAAGCCCTTTTCTCCCTTTGTCACCTTTGGTTTTTAATGTTAATGTTTCTAATAAACTTCGCTCTGCTAATGGAGAGTTTTTCTACCCATTTATTGGGTTATATCTATCCATATATTGGGTTTTATCTCTCCCATGTGAGAGTTTGAGACTTTGTTTTGGGTTTTTATGTAATTCAAGAGGTTGATTTGTTGATTGAAAATTTGTGCGGAGTTACGACGGATGTCGATCTTCGTTCTAAATCACTTGAATTGAATCTAGTTACTTCAAAACTACAAAAGATCGATGGCCGCTCACGAAGGTCGCATCGACAAATGTGAAAGACGAGGGTTTTCGAAGTGTTAGATCTACTCAACGATCGTGGTTTTGTCATATTAGAATTGTATTTATTTCACTTTGATATGTATTTGTTTAGTTTTCGCTTCTATTGTAGATGGCGTATGACTTTGAATCAAATGAATTAATTTTTAATTTCAAAAAAAAAATAAGGATTTAAAGTACAAGGCACTTGTCCTACACGACTAGAGTATAGCTTGTTAATTATGTTTTTATGAGCTTGCACATGTACTGGGCTCAAGTTTACATTCTTCCTAAAAGAATCCTTCATGAGATAGCAAATATTTGTAGAGCCTTTTTCCGGAGTGGTCGGGTTTATAGTCAAAAGTCCCGGCTATGTTGCTTCGGGAGCAGACTTTGTCGTGTGGAATCGGCTAGAGGTTTGGGTTTGGGGTTATTTTTCATGGAATGTGGCTCATATGGGGAAGTATGTGTCGGCAGTTGCAACTAAGCAATATAATGCTTGGATTAGGTAGATTAATTTAGTCTATCTTCATGATGTTGGTCGGTAGAGTATACTCCTAATACAAGGGCCAATTGATACCGAAAGAATATTTGCACTAAAAAGGAGCATCTGAAGTTGCATTTTTCCTTAGTTGAGTTATGTGCTATGCCAAAATACTCGGTGAAAGTGTTTATGCTAAGCTCACTGGTGTACTACCTCATGTTTATTGGAATAATTTAGTGTGGATTAGGTTTAAGCACTCCCATAGTTTCATTAATTACTTAGATGTTCAAGCCATGTTTTGGTGTAAGTAAAACTGATTGTAGGCGTGTTTGTATTCGCCTACGCGGGATAAGCGCGTATTTGACTACCTCATTGTAAAGGTTTTATTGAAATATAGAGAAGTCGCCAATAAGTCTTTGAAGGAAGACTCATAAACCTAATTGGATATTGGGAAATTGCAGGGACAACTTAAGAACTTATCCAATGTAGATTTCCCCGTCATGACTCCATAGATGGTCAATGAACCATAGATTGCCTTTGGAGGTGAGGGTACGAATAAGATCATAAATCAAATTCGCTCATTCCTGGCCTCTCTACTTAATATCGATTCATATCTATATCTATGCAAATAAACAACCACATAATATTTTAATGCAATCTAATAATTAATTTATGTCGGTTCATTAAACAAACAAAAGACTATTTTTTGGTAACATGTTATTATGCAATCAAATTACGGGGAACCTAACAAGTTGTCCAAATTATCTAAGTTTAATGCTAGAACAAGTTATTTAGGTATTTGATTAGCAACAATAATCATGTGAGGTGATGAAAGCATTAAATCATATAATCATGCTTATGAATCTAAATAATATAATAAAAGAAATATAAAAGAAGAGAGATTAGAGAAGAATGTACAAGAACGCGTTAATTCCTTTGAGATCTACATTATGACACGTAGATTGTTAATAAAAAAAATTGGAATTGATCCTCGAGAATTATACCTTTGTCGCTCGGGTCTTGTATTACCACTATTAGAAAAGACGTCAACGACTCAGGTCAAAATAGGCCTAACATATCTCGGTTACAAATGAAATTAAATCGAAAAAAATTACAAAACTAAACCCTATAATAATCGAAAAAAGATAAACTAAAATTTACACAAAAGGGCGATGGATAAGGTTCTCCAAGGACAACCACCTATGATGAATTTGTCTTCGTATCTTCCTTCTTCGTTTCTCCAAAGATTTTAGAATTAATCTCTTCGTCTTCTTCATCTCTTCATTTCTTCCTTCTCCGTTTTGTCTCTTCGCACCGCGGTTAATCGATGATTTTAGAATGTTCGTCGATATGGTGTTGGGTTGTTGTGTTCGGGTTTTGTGCGTGAGAGATCGAAGAGAGGGGGAGCGAGGGGTCATTGTGTTGGGGTTTTGTGGGTGAGAGAAAGAGAGAGCGAAGAGGGAAGATAGAGGGAGCGAGAGGGCCGATGAGAGGGAAGAACGATGGTGGCTTGTGGTGAGGAGAGGGTGAGAGTGGTGGCGTGAGTGAAGATCGATTAGAGAGAGGAGGGAAGTAGTGTTAGATCGGAGAGGATCGGATAGAGGAGGGAAGTGAGGTTAGAGAGGCGTGAGTGGGAGGCATGAGAGTGGGTTAGGGTTTTGAGCCTTATATCTTACTAATGTTAGAGAGGAGAAAGTTGGTCGAGAGAAACATTGAGTGGGTCGGGTGGTCATCTAAGCGTTCGGTGGGGATAACCGGATCGATTAACAAAAATTGATCCGGTTCTCCTCCCAACCGGATCGATTACTCCGGCCCAAAATTTTGCGCAAAAAAACATTAAACTTACTTATCGGTTTCGGGAGAACCGGATCAGTTTCTTTGTGTCATATAAGGTTTTTTCCACTAGTGTACGGTGCACAGGATGAGCAATCTTGAAACTTGAAATAAGAAATTCGAAGGTATGGATGTGTTTGAATGTGAGTTTGAGTGTGTTTTAATGTATTTAAATGTGTTTGAATATGAGTTTGAGTATGTGTAGATGTCGTAGGAAAACATTGTGAAAAAGACGTTCGAAGAAACGAGGTATATATAGGGAAAGGAAATCGAAAATGAATCGGAAAGATAAAATAAAATCTTTGGCGCAAAGCTTTACGTTTGACGCACAACTCAGTGAGCCACATGCACAATGTAATCCCCTATAATTTTAAAGGATTTTATAAATATATTTTATCACATATATATTTATATTTTAGTTAAAATGATTTTTATTATTTAAAGTAGGTTGACTATTTTAAAAAGTCAAATGAAATTATTTTAAGAATTTAATAAAGTTGAAAATATTTTAATTAGGCATGCTTTGAAAAAGGTTTGAAATACGAATTTGATTTGGAAAAGAAGTCTAAGTGGACTTGAGGAACCCAAATTCTAAATAGATTAGAAAAGGAGTTATATTGATGCTTAGGAGTTCTAATTTATCAATCCTAGTTGTCATCAAATTATATTCAAACTCAATCTCCTTTTCCTAGCCCAAAAAGAAAACCCTACTTATAAATACCTTAAGTCCAATTATTTTACCACACAAAGATTATTTTTCTCTCTCCTCTCTCAAGACTCACGACACTCCTCCTCCCTTCCTCTTCAACGTAATGTTGGTGTTCTTCCTCTCAAGTTTTCTTTCTTCTTCTTCAAGTAACGCTTTCTTCTTCGCTAAGAAACGTCACCACCGCCCGTCAATCACTTAGGTGAACCGCCGTTGCTCTTCCTTGGCCGGCGCATCATCCTACTTTCCTCTTGTGTTGGTTTAATTCTTTTCTTCTTCCTCAAGTTTCCATTAAAGACTATGTTTTTATACTTTATTTTAATGTTAATCATGATTATTGATTTTAATTTACTGTTTTAATAAATAATCTTGATTCATATATATATTGTATTATAAGAATAAAAATTCAGATTTAATTATTATTGTTAGATTGAAGTTTTAATCATTAAAGCATGGATTTTTAGGGTGTTAATTATTAGAAAACCATAGTAGCATGTTGAATACTATGAGATTGGTTTAGATTATGAATTTAAACATGTTTGCATATGTTTAAAGAGGGTTTTATGATTTTATAAGTTGCTGGAATTTCAGAAAGTATTTTATTTATGGAGTTTTAGGAATTTTAATTATTAGTATGGTAGTACTATGCTAGGAATTAAAAGTTATTGAAGTTTTGATAGTAAAATCAACTTTTGAATATGTTTAAAGGGGATTTTAAATATTTTAAAGTTGCTGTCTTTTTATTTAAGAGTATTGATTTTAGTTTATATGGATTTCTAGGCGGAAAATATTCCGTAGGAGACTTTTAGAGGGCTAAAAGTGGCCGCGCCGATTAGTTTACACAAGTACGTACATACTTGTGTGATTATCATGATTTAAGGAGGAAAAAGTTGTAGTATCATGTATAGGAACTTTATAAGTTCATATATGATTTTTAGTATGATTGATTTCTACATGTTGTATGCCTGTAAGCAAGCATGTTAATTATTAGATTTATTATGAGTAAAGAATTGTCATGTTTGTATGGATTTATTGATGCAAGCATGTGGATGGGAACTTTAATTATTAATTCACATGGGGGAATTAATATGTTATTAAGATTGATTCATGATTATTCATGTGTTCCCTTACAAGTATTATTTTCACTACTTTATGAGGATTTGTGTGCGCTTATTTGGTAAGTTGATAAGTATGCCTTTTAAAGGTAAGTTTGATTGTTGGCTAGGTTCAACAAATGAGAAAGTTCGATTAAAAGAAAGTAAGTCTTGGGTTGTAAGTTGTGACCACTTATTAAATCCTAAGATAAAAGAAGTTCAGTTGTGAATGTTGAATTGTTATTTCTGTGTTGCTTGTATGTGTGTCATAACAAGTAATAATTTGTAAAGAATGTAAAGTGTAACAAGGATAGTTATAGACTTTAGACGGGTGCACGTCTAGAGTTGGACATTAGGAGTTGGGGTACATGGTGAGCGAGCCATGGCTTTTTACGAGAGATGGATTGATCACCATCCCTTTTCGATTAGCAAAGGTTCCCCGATATCGCGGGTCATTTTACGGAATACGTGGTAGCTCCCGTATTTCGTCTTCATAATGAAGGCATTAGTAGATAAGACAACTCAGGTCCAATAACTATTCCATTTGAGTAATAAAAAGATGTTTAGAGTTAGTTCAGTTAAAAGTTGTCTGCAGAATGTTATATGATTATATTATTATTTATCCCTGCATGTTATTTATTTAGTATTATGTTAGGAAAGTTTATGTATTATTATGTAGTACTCAGCTTTGCTGATTACGTGCTTTGTTTGTATGTGTTGATCATGGCTTTGCCTTATTGATCCCGTGATGACCCAATTTTGGTGAGCATATCTCTAGAGCATTGATATTTACGGGTTCGCGAGATGTAGCATCATTGAGAATGCTGGAATGGAGAGCTTGTGTAATTTAATTTGTCATGTTTCCGCATTAGTAGTAACGTATTTTAATAAGTTCGTTTTGAGTAGACATTTAAAGTTAATTGTTTGAAGTACTTAGTTATTTATTTATTTGTGACAATAAAGTTTGAAGTTCAGGGCCCGTTCGGTATTACTGTGGTTTTCTGTTTTTTGGTTTTTTTATTTTCAAAGTCATATGATATATGTCCTATAATGAATAAAAAAGTTAGTCAAATTTATTAGGAACATGATGATTTTGAAAACCGACAACTAAAAAGTGAAAACCACTTTTTTCGGTTTCTCGTTTTTGGTTTTTAGTTTTCAAAAAAGAAACGAAAACAAAAAACGATAACGAACGGGCCTCGGTTAATTGTTTTCCGCTGCAAAATTCCGAATAAGCCGATACGTTTTCACACGGGCGATAATACAGGTAATTCTCTAAGTTTTATATTATAAAGGTATTTCTGAAAAGAGAGAATTATCGGGGTGTTACACACAACTTTACGTCACGCGCACATGCTTTCTGGCAGTTTTTTTTATTTTTTAAGATTATTTTATCCTTTGATAAAATATATCATTTGAAACCTGAAATCAGCTGTCTTTAGGAATAAAAATCTGATTTTCAAAATACTAATTATCAAGAATAATTAATATTAAAATATAAAAAATGCAATAAACTATCAGGACTAATTAATTGGGCCTTAAAATTGGGCTTGGGTTGTTTTATACCAATAAATAGACTTTATATTTTCGAAATATTTTTGGGCTTAGCTTGTCGATTGCTCTTCCTTTGGACCGAACCAATTAGGACGACGGTATGTTTCATCATTGGGTACTCAATGGGGAGACATGATTTTGTGTGTACACTGATAGCTTCATATTGCGTGATTCAACAGTAGAAAGCCATGACTATATGTTCTTTGCTTGTCATTTTAGTAAAGTCTGTATTCATGTGATTAAAATTTGGTTGAAGATCACAACAACAACTCTGTATTTACATAGACGTATTTCTTATATGTCTTAAGCATATTGGACAATTAAAGTTTAAGAGGGATGTTTGGTATGTTGTTAATGTTGTCATTTATTTCATCGGGCAACGTAGGGAAGGACTACTACTAAATGCTAAGGTTCCTATGGTTCATGGTGCAATTTGGAGACTTAAGCGGGTTGTTAGATTGCGTTCTTCCTAAGATGATTATTGTTCATGATAGAGAGTGATTTTTGAGCCTTCAAGTGTGAAGTTTGTTTGTCTTCTAATAGTTTTAAAGTATGGCCATGTTGGCTTCATGCTTGGATTTAGTTGTTGTCTTCTTTTGGTTTAAGGAGTCTAACCTTGTTGGTCTATTCAGTCTTAAATAGGCTAAGTTGTAAACTGTTTTTGGTGATTTATGCATACTTATACTTAGCAAAAGAAGAAAAAGTTTAAATAAAGACTAATGAGGTATAATACATCCAGATAAGTTAATTATAGCAAAATAAGGTTTGACATATTCAAAAATTAGTTATGTTATAGTGACAATAAGTTTTGATAAGTTTAAATAATGTATGATAAGGTATAGATTAGCTAAGATAATTCTAGATAAGTTCATTTAAGCAAAAATAAGTCGAAAAGAACGGACCCTATATACTTAACAAACATCTTTTTTATTTTTATAAGTAATAATATTTGATTGCTTAAACACACATTACACCCTAAACCAACCTAAGAAAGCTATAAACCAACTAGGTTGGACCATAGCAATCAAAGGAGGTAACACATATAAGTGCTAGCAGCACTTTACAAATTCAAAAAGGAAAAATTGACAGGAACAGTCTCAATTATGGGCGTTTCGCCATTTTCAATCCCAACTAAGGATTATTTCTGAGCGGTCCAAACTATGCATCATTTTTTACAAAATTGGTCCCAGTTGATTGGTTGCCTGTTTAAGAGGTTAAATTTTTTTTAAAAAATAATTAGAACTGAATTTTTACTTCCTCCTCTTTATCTCTCTTCCCTCCTTCCTCCCCTGTGCTTCCCCTCCCTCCTTCCTCCCCTGTAACTCCCCGCCCCTCCCACCCCTTTTCCCCTGCCACCTGTTCTCCCTTGTGCCTCCCCTCCCACCCCCCCTCTATTGCCACTTGTTCCCTCATGAAGCTCTTATAACACCTGATCGCTCCCCCCATTATTGTAAAATACGATTCAAATTTGGGCACCCCAATTGCTTTTCTAACTCGGTGTCACGCTCCATTTTATTCACCTCCCCTGAGTTGTGAAACTCGGCCAGCTTTGTCCGCAGGGAGGCAACGAATGGGAGTGCTTCTAGGTTCTGAAAAGTTCCACCATAGAAAAAAAAATGAATTTCATTGTGGAAAGTTGTGATGAATTCAATATATGTTGTTGATATCTTGAACTAGAATACTTCAGATATCAATTGAATTTATTTTATCATGCAGAACATGCATATAGTAGAGCTTTTCAACTCACCTCTACTATCCTACTCTTAATTATGTATTATAAATCGATTGGCAATTGGGAATTTCTTGTAATATGCTGGTTGCTTTTTCATATGTGTATATATTGAATTGGTGTGGAGGCGTTTTTATAAAAAGTGAAAGTAATTGCTAATTGGTGAATTAAGGAATTGGGCCGCAGGCGAGCAATGGGAGCTTGTTCTTGGCCCGAATGAAGGCGATGAAGGACAAGGCAAGGAGGCGGTAGTGAGGTGGGTTAACTCGGGTTGACTCGATGAGTTGGCCGCGGCTTGAGGAGGTGGTGGGAGACGCCCAACCGTTGTTCCGGTGGGATTATATATGTTGGTGGTAATGTCGAGTCGTCGAGGCCTTTGTGGAGTTGGATTTTGTTGTTTCGGCCGGAAAACGGGATTTCGAGGGAAAGACAGGACTTTTCTGGATCGGTGGAGCCCATTATTACTAACACTTTATCTCTCATCATCGAATGCCGCTGGTGGTGTTGTGGGTGTTTTAATAATATTGGAGCAATATTTTCATAGTATTGATCGAAAGGAAGTCTCATAGAAGGATAGAGAAATATGGTATATTGGTATGAATGTAGTTGAAAAGGAAAAAAATGGGTTGAGGTCCCGTTTTTGTAGGTGGGGATGGTTTTAGTAGCTCTAGTGGTGGTGTTGGGTGGTGGGGTGGTTTCGTTGGATACTCGGGGTGGTGTTTAATAGGTGGTGGCAAAAAAATAGGAAAAAATGTATTTTTACCTCGTTATAGCGGAGTCATTAACCTGTTGGGACCAATTTTGTAAAAAATGATGCATAGTTGGGACTGCTCAGAAATAATCATTAGTTGGGACTGAAAATGGCGGAACGCCCATAGTTGGGACTGTTTCTATCAATTTTTCCATTCAGAAACCACTCATGATCTTTCCTACGATTTTCTAAGGCAACACAAAGGCCAATTCTTGCCCTTACAATTGCTCTAATCGCTTTACTTGTATGAGATATGTTAGGTATACATTGCAACCAATAACATCTATTCCTCCCCTGCCAGATAAAATAAACTACAGCAGCAACTCCAGCAAAGATAACTTGCTTCCTGAACTTCAAATGTCTGCAATTTCTTGTCCATCTGACCAGCTCTGCTACTGACATCACTCTTGTCACGATCGCCCAACCATTGCTTGAGAGCAATTAAACCTTCATCGTCAGATATCGCACCGAAAGAACAAGTGCTCATGTGTTTCGCTCCATTTTTGCAGATCAAGCACTAATCGAATAACTCACACCTAGTCTAGCCAACTTAGCGAAGTTTACAATTTCCCCTGTATAGCTAGCCACATAATGAACTCCGTATTTAGGCTATGAAGCACGGATACGGTTGAGTGAGTGCCGTCTCCGCACGGTACGGGTGCACGATCCGGGCACGGTACGGATACGGGGTGGGTTCGTACCCAAACCGTACCCGGGAGGGTGGGTACGAGTGCTTCTCATGGGGACGACTCCAGCTACGGATATGGGCTTTGGAAGAAACGTACCCATGTCACTTCCATGAAATTCCGAGAGGAAAAAACTAAAAAAAATACTTGAGAAATTCGAGCCCGAGAATCATTTAGATGAAGAAGAAGAGAAGAGAGGAAGAAGAAAAAGAAACGAAGAAGTCGAAAATGGAGGAAGAAGAAGACGAAAAGACAAGAAAAAGAAAAAAACTCACTGGGCCCCCTTCTTACAGGTTGTCATTTTTAGTTTTTAAATCCCCACCCTTCTTTGTTTTTTAAAGTAAATCGAAAAGTGGATATTAAGTCACTGCTCGCCTAGTGCCCACCGCCTACTGCCTACAAATTTGTTGGCTTGGTACTCACCGAGTCACCGGGCCCCCTCCCTCCTTTATAGTTGTGTACTGTTTTTGTTTTAAATCCCCTTCACTTCTTTCCTTTGTTGTCATTTTTCTAGGAAAAGATGTTATCATTTCCTTTATTGAGTTAATAAGTTTGTACTTCTTCTTTTCGTTTTTAAATTATTATTATTATTGTTATTATTATTATTATCAAATTAGTGAATAACAATACTAATCATAAAAACAAAAACACACAAACAACTATAATTACATATATTATTTTTGTTAAATTTTTTTTTTTGCCGAATCCAAGCCGTACTCCGTTTTTTAAAATTTTGATTTTGCCGTTTTCCGTCCCCGTACCCCCCCCGTATCCGTTTCCGTATCCGTATCGGTGCTACCTAGTATTTAGGTACGCTTAACCTATTCCATTGCTACAAACATCTTCTTCATCGACCTATAACATAATCATAAAAAATGTCATATTGAACAATATAAAATAGTGAATTAAGGTTTTCCTATTTTCGGATTCAATTATGCTCCCTTTATAGTGAACAAAGAATCTCTTAATATTCTCTTGTTCACTAACCGATTCCGCCCGTACAATCACCTTGCCAAAGCTCTAATAACTCGTGAGAGATTGTACACCACCGCAGCACCGACTCCTTGTTCAAAATCGATTTTCTCGACATTACCAAGAGACTATATATCTAAATCGAGACTAGGTTATCCAATCTTCCTTAGAGTGAGGCTACATAGAAAATTAGTCAGATCACCCTTTATGCAAAACTAGATTTTAGTTCACTCTGAGCCTATAGGGGGATTGAATAAAGTTGACTGTAGTTTGGAGTTAAAGTAAGTTTTCTTTAGTCATATATTTTTTTAAATGGCACCATAGTCACGGCAAGCCCAAATAGAATCACCCAAGTTACGTGTTAGTCAATGCAAGTCAACTAGAAACAATAGTTGCCAATGGTACACAAATAAAGATTTGCGTTGATAGCGGGACCTCTAATATTAGTCGGTTTCATGTTTGACGCAAACAACTTCATGGTTGTGGCATTGCTTTGCTACAAGGAGGTGAGCTTGAAAAGCTTTTATCGAGGCGATACCAATTTTAGTTTACTTTGAGAAAAATAGTCGTCTTTAAAATAATCAATCGCTTTTTGTGAGTGTCTTAATAATTTATATCGTAACATATTCAATTATGAGACACGCCCAACCAAATTATATTAAAGTGCCTATATTTTTTTTTCTGGCGACCATAAAACAAATTGTTGTCTTTAAAAGTGATGAACCTACGTGTAGTGCAACTTATATGATACATGTGAGGTATATCATACACTCAAGCCTCTATTTTTGCTCATTGCTCAAATATGCTCATTTCGGACCTCTTTATTTATATAATGAGCACAAAAAATAAACTTAGATATACGGTATACCCGAAAATAAGATATAGTTTGATTGGTTCACAAATATCACATATGTCTTTATCCTCGAACAAGTGAGGTATGTATAAATCACCTCAATATCTTGTGTATTTGTATTTTTAATTAATTTATCCTATACAATTTATGGACTATAATTCTAATTATATGTATTGATTAATATGTGACTCAACAAACAAATTTAGTTACTTTTTTTGTCTCAAATTATTTGCCTCATTAGCTTTTTTCTTAGTTTTAAAACAAACCTGAAAAATACATGTTATCATAAATAATCAAAGTTGATAATTAAATACTATACCTTGCAACAACACATCTAACAAGATTGTCAATGATAAGCAAAGAGCCTAATTAACCTTTTTTCTTTACACAGAAAGTATAAGATATAGTTTCTCCTATTGAATAAATATTTCATGCATATCACTTTGATACACAATTCTAAAAGCATGACAATCAAGGTAAATGGATGAAAGATTATAAAAATTAAAATACAAGTCAACAATCACCCTTCTTATCTGTGCTTAAATTTTATTAATTAATTCATCATTTACCTTGTTTTCACCTCCAATAATTGTGTGTCAAAGGGTTATGTTTAAGTATTTTTAATGTAAATCTCCTACAAGACCGTATTACAATAATTTATTATAAGACATTGATAATTTTTGCTTTAAAAGGGTCATCTATATATTGTACTTCCTCCGTTTTTTTAGATGTAACATATTGACTTTGGGAACTATTCATCCAATACACTTTGACCATTAATTGTTATTTATACATAAGAAAAAAATATAGTCATGTGGGATCTTGTTTGATTCGCCACAAGGATACACTTTCCAAATATATATTTTTTTATAATTTTTACTTTTATACAATTAGAGATATTATCGATCAAAGTTTTGCCTCGACAAATGTTAAAAAGTCCAATGTTACATCTAAAAAACCGAGGGAGTAGAACTTACCCTTTTAAAGTAAAAGGTGATTCCTTGTTAAAAATGATCATTTTCACTTTAAAAGTAGCCCCTATAACCGAAAAGAGTATTTTTTTTTCTAAACTAAAATATATTTTTAATTACGCCCAATAGTGAGATGGTATTTTTAATTACGCCCAATAGTGAGATGGTCTTCCAGTAAATTACTGTAAGGTGTTTATGACAATACTTATTAGTTCGAATAGATCTCTTATAAAAAAGTATTTTGAATGGAATAGATGAAAAAGTACACCCATTTGATATGAAATAGAATGAATCGAGTTGATATTTCAGGAGGGGAGAAAACCAATTGTAAATGTTACTGTGAAACATTCCTTAGTCGTTGTTTGGTTCAATGTAGGAGTTGTAACTTTTTAGGAAATTCCAATTCGTTCTAGGTCAGTTTTATTTGATGGGAATTACACAAAGTTATTTGGTTGAGTATGAAAAGTATAGTTTTCCATGAGAATTTCACTTATATATAGAGAATTAGGTAAGTTAAATTATCCATTTTGCTGGAAATAAAAATTTCATAGATTGTCATTTCATAGGTTCATGTAAACCAAACAACTCTATGATTTTGCACTTCAGGTGTTATTTTATCAACCAAACAAATACTTAGTAAATGTTAGCTTTTATGAGATACAAAGGGAATTTAAACCTATATAAAATAAGGAGATGAGGTCAAAGAAAGTAAATTTTATGGTAATTATTATAATTTCCAAATTACCCCTTCCTATAATGACAGCTTAGTTAATCTTTTGAGGTGGTTTATAGCTCATCTCTTAAGTTAAGGTGTAGTGTATCTAGGATTGTTTCTTAGTGGTAAAATGTAGTTTTTGTTTGATCTCCCGTGTCACAGCTAACTTAAAGTACAATGGAGAATAATGAATCAATTGTGTTTCGTATAATAACTAGTTGTTGGTTCGGGCGATGCCCCTAATGATTCATCAATGTGAATTGAAGTATTGAATCAAACACTTGAGAAAAGTGGAAAAAAAAGAGTTATAGGCATTGGATTGTGCTTAGGAAGTGATCTTCCAGATCCTATTTAATTTTCTACATAGTAAATTATAATATGAATTATTCATCAAAGATAACTCGACTTCAAGAGAGTACATATTTATAAATATATAATTACTTATAAAAAATATAATACAATCTTTTTTTATAGATGTAGGTTAATGTGTAAGGATACAGCCGATGCAATGAAATGGTGCAGTAGTGTTAATTATGGTGGTTATAAAAAATTGAGGAGCTTTTGTTTTAATATAAGATTGCTGAAAGGTAGGACACAATATTATCAACAATATATAGCTTAATGAGTATTAATATATACATTTGTATTTAATTATCTTAAATGTATTTGATTGTCTTAAAAATAGAAATTATCTTGTCTTTAAATATATTATTTTTCCCATAAAGACCAATATGAGATAATAGAGTATTTGGTTAGTGCATTTGTATCTCGAATGAGAGGTCATGGGTTCGAGTCTTATAACACACATTTTTATTGTTTAATATTTCTCATTTAATTGTGTGGGGGAGGGGGAATACATGTGGCAGCATAGCATGGTTTTGTCTTGGGTTTTAGATATATATATATATATATAGATTATGTAGAATAAAAAAAAACCAATCATAAGCAATAAACTCTACATTACTATAGTGATAGGAAAAACTAAATATGAGATTAATGGGTTACGTGACTTGTGTCATGGTTATTATTAGCATATTTGTTGACAGGTTGGGCCTAATGCAAATAATTGGGTAGTAGAGAATAAAGCTGGTAAATGGGTCGTGTCGTATCAAATTCGTGTCGAGTCCATCAGTAAACAGTCTGAACACACTAAACCATAAACCATAACCCAACCCGTCTATTAAAGAGATTACCCATCCCGTTTATAAAGCGCCCATATATACATAAGTTGAACAAATGTACGTCATATATATCTTAACACACGTCATATATACTAATACCTACAAAAATCAAATCGAACAACTAAAAAATAAATTGTATATATTTATGAAAAATATTAAATTATTTCAAGCCCAACTGATAACATTCATTTTTTTTTTACGAGAAAAGCATGCTTTATTCAGATTCAACTAGATCAGCTATTACAAGAGGGTGAACATCTATGGGTACTTCTTCCAACCATACCCGCATTTCAGAAAAATGTTTGCTCACATGAGCTAGCTTATGAGCGACTTTGTTCCCATCCCTCTTAACATGCTTACAAGCAAAGGACAAACAATTTTTAGAAAGTTTGTTAATGTCATCTACTAAGGTACCAAAACTAGTACATTCAAAAACTCCCTGCTGCATGTGAGTGATAAGTTTGCTACAAGCCGCCAAGGATAATTCGCCCGGCGCCTTCCATGAGATCTTCGCCGCATGCCCGGCGCCGATGGCTTCAACCACATCAATGTCGAAGCTTCCTTCAATGCACATGCAGGTAGCGCCCAACACCTCGCCCATGTGGTCTCACATAATTCCTCCGCAGCCCACCTTCCCTTCAACAAATACAGCAGCGTCAGAGTTTACCTTGACATAGTTCTGGGCTGGTGGTTTCCATCTCTCCTGCACGCCTTGGCCTCACTCGGATGGGTATCGCTGACTTCGTGGGTCCGCACTAAACTCTTCGACTTTCGCCATAAACTTCGCTACCACATCATGGAGCATGATTTTCTTTCGCTCAAACACCCACTGATTTCGCCTTAGCCAAATGTACCAAATGGTAAACCAAAAAATATCCCACCACCTTGCTTCAGTAACAACTCGCACAAATCTTTCGCACCACTCTAAGAAAGAAGCCCTCAGGCCTTGAGTCACGTCTAAACGCAGGGGAGAGGCCTCCCACACCCACCTAGCATCTGGATAGTTAGCTAGCATATGGATGGTTGATTCCTCTGTCTTGCCACACATTGGGCAGTAAAGCTCAGTTGCACATCCCCTCTTCGCCAAATTTCCCCGCACTGCTAGACGATTGTGGGGAGCCCTCCAGCCAAAGTTTTTAACTTTGTTAGGAACTCTCGCCTGCCACAACTTTTGCCATATGCCTTTATCTTGTACCACTGACGACGAAGCACATCCCCTTTTTGTCACATTTAACTCAACGAAATAAGCGCTTCTTACGGAGAATTCGCCATTCCTAGTATGGTGCCAGGCCCAACGATCATCACACTCATTACAGGCTATGGGAATACTCCTAATTGCTTCAACTTCCCAACTTGTGAACATCTGTTTCAAGAGCTCAACGTTCCACTCTCTGTCCACCATCAAGTCACTAACAACCCTTGGGCTATCTTCCGTTGATGCCTTTGGCGTTAGTAAACGGAACAAGGGTAAAGATGGAACCCATGGGTCTTCCCATATGCCCACATCGTTACCGTTCCCCACATAATCTTTTACTCAAGAACTCACCTTTGCCTCCATGAAGGAAGAAAGTGAGGAAAATATTTATTTTTCAGGATTTTGGCCATCAAAGAGTGTGGGTACTTAATGATACGCCAAGCTTGTTTCGCTAGAAGGGCTTTGTTGAACACCGAAGATTCCGCATACCTAGGCCACCATTCTTCTTCGACTCAAACAGCTTATGCCACGCTATCCATGCCATTTTCTTCTCATCTTTCTTTTGCCCCCAGAAAAAAGCTCTATTCATGCTTTCCACTTATTTCAAGATGCTCATCGAAATGATAAAGCATTGCATAGCATACGAGGGAATTGCTTGTGCTATAGCTTTTATAAGGACTTCTACCCGCTCGAGACAAAAAACCTTCTTTCCATCCTTTCGCTTTCTTCGTAACTCTTTCTTGAATAAGTTTGAAAATCTGTTTCTTCGAGCCACTAACGAAAGTTGGGAGCCCAAGATATTTCTCGTGGTAATCTACAAATTTTAAAAGATAACTTCATCTGAAGCAAATTCTTCTTTTCTTGATCGATGTTTCGGCTAAAAGATACCTTAGATTTTTCCATATTCAATTTTTGTCCTGAAGCAGCTTCATAGGTTGAAAGGATCTCAAGCACTTTTTCAACCTCCGCTTCACTAGCTCGTGAATAACAAAGCTATCATCCGCAAAAAACAAGTGGGATATGACGTCCACTTTTTTGCCGATTTTTAGACCATGAATCTCTTTCTTAGCTTCTGCATCTCTCAACAGGGAGGATAGACCTTCAACACATATAATGAAAAGAAAAGGGGAGAGCGGATCACCTTGACGGAGCCCCCTAGATGGCGCAAAATTCTGAGTTGGCTGACCATTCACCAAGATTGAGTAGGAGGTGGAAGTCACGCATCCCATAATTAAACCCACATATCTCTCCGGGAAACCCATTTTCAGCATCATTTGCTCCAGAAATTGCCATTCAACTCTGTCGTAAGCTTTGCTCATATCCAGTTTAAGGCCCATGTACCCCGCCTTTCCTTTCTTTTTCTTACTCAGATAGTGAAAACATTCATAAGCTACCAGAATGTTATCAGTAATAAGCCTTCCCGGCACAAAACCGCTCTGTGAATCATGGATAATGGTTGGAAGAACTTGTTTGAGTCTGTTCGCCAAGACCTTAGACATGATCTTGTAAATGACATTACACAAACTAATTGGTCTAAAATCAACAGGATACTCACATTCTTTCTTTTTTGGAATTAAAACAATACGAGTCTGATTTAAAGAACCAATATCCGCACCATTGTTCAGTATATCAAGGATTTTGTCACATACATCATTTCCAATAGTATCCCAGTATTTTTGATAGAATAATGCACACATACCGTCAGGTCCAGGAGCTTTTGTGGGGTGCATTTGCTTCAGAGCTGCCTCGACCTCCTCTCTGCGAAATTGTTCGTTCAACATACAGTACATTTGCTGCGATATGGCCGAGCTGATTTTGTCTAACACCGGCAGCATGTCAATGTTCTCGTTGGCATGAAATAAGTTCCGAAAATGTTGCGAAGAAGAGCAAAGAACATCGGCTTCATCATCGAAAATTTCACCTGCTTCATTTTTCAGCCTCTTGATATGATTTCTAGCCACTCTTTATTTAGCTTTTGCGTGAAAAAACTTTGTGTTCCGGTCACCATGTTTCAACCATTCTTATTTGCTTCTCTGTTTCCAGTAGATCTCTTCTCTCTTTTCTAGCTCATCCATCCTCTCATCAATGGCACGCATCCTTGCAATATTCTCATGGTTTGTTCTTCCTCCATCAATTTTCCCATTTGAATCTTACAAGCTCTCATTTCTTTAGCGAAGTCCCCGAATTTTTTGTGGCTCCACTCTTTCAATTCACAGGCCATGCACGCTAAATTCCCACACGCATCTTCCCCTTTCCTCCACCCAGTTTCGATGACTTCCCCACGCTCTTCCTCTCTCGTCCACATCTCCTCAAACCGAAATAACCTCCTCTTTTTCTTTTCTGAGATGGATGGCAGTTTTGTCCGAATAATCAAGACAAGTGGTAAATGATCCGAGCGCCGTTTTTCGAGGTGTGAAACATAAGAGCTTCCATATGTGTTTTTCCACCGCGGATTAGCTACAAACCGATCAAGACGTTCCTGTAGGTTCTTCTCACCACCTTGATTATTCGTCCAAGTAAAAGGGTGACCTACAAAATGAAGATCCTCCAGCTTTACAATGATCAAGTGCATCACTGAGAATAAGAAATTTCTTCAAATTTAAAGTCACTCCCGCCTTGTTTTTCGGTGGACCATAACATGAGGTTTAGGTCCCCCCCACACAGCCACGGCGTGTCATCATCATTGAGGAGGGCTTTCATCAACTCACCTGTTTTCCTTTTTATTTTCCATCTCCCGGAAAACCATATAAACCTGAAACGCCACAAGACGCCGTCCCCCATTTTGATTGTCGCATCTATATGGTTACCCGAGAAAGATAATATAGTCACATCCCACCCCTCCTTCCATAGCAATGCTAGGCCTCCCCTCCTTCTTCTCCCCTTCCCCAACATAGCAACAAAGCAAGCATGCCTCGACAATTTAGTTTCATTCGAACCCTCTCCATCTCTACTTGGTGCAATTTCGTTTCTTGAATAAAGACTACCTGGGGTTGTTCGTTTATTACAACACGCCGAAGCACATTGACTGCCGGGACGCTCCCCAATCCCCGACAGTTCCAAGATAGAATGTTATTCATTTATCACCAAGAGCCCAAGAGGTGGGGCCCGCCACTCCATCAGTAGAAGGGTTGCCTACACTAAACCAAACCACACTTGCATCAATCCCTATCTTCTTTTTGATACCACAACTCAATCCCTCCTGTTCGCCCTCCTTCACCTCATCTTCTCTTTCTTTTCTTCTCACTCCCCCGGTTTTTTGAGTGTTTGTACCCACCTCACTCCCCTCCCGAATCATTCTTCTCCACCCTTTCATTTTTCCATGCATTACCCCTACCTGACTCCCCCCTTCCTTCTCAATATTTGTGTCATGTGTGCCACTTTGTGCCCCCACCTCAAATTCCTCAACCACTCCTTCACTCTTACTTTCCACGTTTCCTTCCTTCTCAAGCTCACAAGCTATCTGGCTGTCCTCCTTGTCCACAAAAGACAAACCTTTGTTCAACTGGCCTGCCACATTTATTACTTGATCCTTCGTCACCTGGCTGATGGTATTTTTGGGTTTAGTTATGAAGAGGCTTCGAGCACAACTACTCGACTCCTTAAGGCCCCTATGATGATCATCTACCGTGCTCCTTTTCCAGGGTGAAGTTTTTATCCATCCACCATAGTTCATCTTCGGGTCCTCCTCATCTCGACAAGCTAGTCAGTCTTTTAGGCCATGTCCAAGCATGCCACAATGATAACAAAATAGCGGAGGCCTCTCGTATTTAATTTCATAGAAGTCTTCCTCCCCTCCTCTCATCTTTACCTTTATTTTCTGCAATAATGGTTTCCGCACGTCCACCTTTATTCTCAATCTAATGGACTTATCAATGCCTAGGGAACCCGAGCTATCCATTTTAATAAAAGTGCCAATTTTCTTCCCTAACGCTTCAACATTTGTAAGGTTTAATCTACCTTTAAAGGGTAAGTTGTATATGCGAACCCACATAGGTAGTTCAAATAAATTCATCTCAGAGGGTTTTTGAACACCTTGAATGTCATCGAAGAGGATAGCATGTCTATCAAAGTGCCACGGCTGTCCCTCCACAACCCTATTTTTATCTCGCCAATGATGAAATTGGAACACAAATGTGTTTTCTCCAATGCTGCTGATGTCAACTCCATGCAGAGGTTGCCACACTTGCTTCATAGTAGCCATGAAAGCGTTCGCATTTATAGAGCGTTTAGTCCAGACCTTCCCCACGAGCCCTAATTCAATTCTTGCATCCTCCTCCTCCTCGCCGTCATCGTTCCATTCAACAACCTCCTCCCCTTCATTTGGTTTCGAAACTGCAAAATTCTCAGTTAATTGGTCTATTTTTTTGTGATTGGTTTGATTTCTCGGATTGTAGTACTTTCGAAATTCCGCATCCTCTAATGAATGGGATGCGAATCCATTGAATTGGTGCGGAAAAGTGAAGTAGATCCTGAGGAGACCTCGAAAATCAGCCCCTAGAAGAGGAAAACCTAGAACGCACCTAGACCTACCCTCCCAAGGAAACCTAGAAGGAACCCCTGATAACATTCATGGTATAATAGTAGTTACACGGGTTGTCGTATCGAATTAAGGTTAAAATGTTCAACACTAACCCAACCTGTTTTATTAAACAGGTCGTGTCGGGTCGACTCGCTTAGTTAAACAGGATGAAAACCTTGACCCAAACTGCTAATTTTGTGTTGGATTGCAATTAGTGTTAGTTTTTACCACCTTTAATAGAGAATGATAAAAATCATAAGAATTTTGACTTTTACTTCTAAGTTAATAGATAATTAACGTTTCCATTTTGGTTTCCAAATTATTCCTAATAGTTACGAATATGAAATTCCTCAAATATTTTCACATGTTTTGTTTAAGAGGTTGGATGAATATTATGTAGGGAATATTAATCGGTGCAAACTCTCTAAGAAGATCGAGTCGAAAAACATATGACAAATGGGTCATCAAAGTAAAGAATTAATGTAGTAACATAATCTTTAAAAAGCACCTTAGAAAATTGATAATTAAGTAATACTTCTACTGCTCTATTATAGAACGTGCAGTACGAGTGTCAAAAAAGTCTTTAAAAAAAAACAAGGCCTTCCTCTCAAATAATATAAAAGAATAAAGCTAAGTGATTGAACTCCGACTTTAAAAAAGCGAATATATCATACTACTCATAGCTTTATACCTTTATCTATTCATTTTAAAAGATGTTGTCGAACATGCCCTAAATCTTCTCAGAGCGACAAAGCGCACCTCAAATTACCGTCTTCTCCGCATCACAATTCCATGGCGGGGTTTATAAAGTGAAAACACTTTCGTTGGAGGGAAGTTGAAAAAAAGAGCGGCAAAACATTAAACATCAAAACATCAAAACATCAAACACGCTCTCTCTTCCCTCCATTTCTCATCTTTCTCAGTTTCTCTCTCCTCTCTCTTTTCCGAATCAACTTCTTCTCCTTCGCTCGCCGTTTCCATGGCGGCGCTCTTGAATCTTCTTCTTCCAGAAGCTCATTTTCATGAGCAGGTGAGTCGATTCGTTACTTGAACTTTCGATTTTGTTTTTAGATCCAATTTTTTACCCTAATTTGATGTTAACAAATCTCCTGCTTAATTTTCTGTTCTCGCGATATTGATTGTTCTTATTCCGTCGGTTCATTTGAATGAATCCTTTGCTTCATAGCAGTTTGTGCAAAGTGAAGTTGTTGATTTTTTTACCAGATTTAAAGTTTCATGCTCTGATTTTTGTATTTCTTTTGAAGGTTTAACCTATTATGCTATTTCTCTGTAGAAAAGAAAACTTGAAGTGAACTTTAATCTGGAACTTTCTAGGTTTTCGCTTATGCAGAATTAAAGATCGGAAAGACGGCAATTAAATTTGTTGAAATTCTTATCATTATCTTCTTTTTTTGTTAATTTATGCGAAATGAGGTTTGCTTTAAGGCATAGATCTTCTGGAAAGAAAGAGAACATAGCAATCATTATTTGCGCAAAACGGATTTTTTAAATATTTTTTTAGCTTTTTAAATATAGGTGAAGGCGTGGGAGACGGAGGATTGCAATTTGCAAGGGAAGTTTATAAGCCGTAACGCATACTATAACATTAGCCATTAAGCCATTAATGCAGTAATTCAATACTTCTATATGGCATTTTTCAATGCTAGAGCCAAACTTACCATATAGGAGTAGGAAGTCTGTCTAGTAGTTTGCTATCTTTTACTTGCTATTGTTGAATACTTCTTCTGTTCTATTATTATTACAACATCACTCATTGACACGAAAACCCTGTGAAAAGTAGAGAAATAGGTGAATAGTCAGACCTAATTTTTTTTTTTGATTTTGGAAAAAGTCAGACCTATATGATATAGGTGAGATATAGAGAGAAAATATTAATAGATAATGAAATTTTGTAATTAATGTGAAATTAATGAAAATATTGCAATTGAAAAAGAACGGAGGAAATATTAGAAACCTTTATTTGTCACAAGATCTAGGCTTTTGCTGAGATTGAGCTAAATTTCAAATTTGTTTGTCCCTTTTCGACTTCTGTTCTGTTAAGATTGAGATATGTTGAAATTTATGATATATGTTGCTTTGTTTTGGTAAAAATAATTAACTGATTTCTCCATTTATTTTCTTGCAGATTCAAGGTGTAATTGAACCAACTTAGATGCCATTCAATGGTAAGATACCTTTTTTTTACTGAACTTTCTCACTTTTCGTGGAAACCAGGGTTAATCTATTTAGTGAAATCACTTTTCGTGGAAACCAGGGTTAATCTTTTTTTTTTACCGAACTTTCTCACTTTTCGTGGAAACCAGATTTAACCCCAAATAGTAGACT
The DNA here is from genome assembly GCA_947648045.1 of Beta corolliflora. Classification (NCBI taxonomy): domain Eukaryota; kingdom Viridiplantae; phylum Streptophyta; class Magnoliopsida; order Caryophyllales; family Amaranthaceae; genus Beta; species Beta corolliflora. The sequence goes on along the minus strand of CANSZD010001656.1, from coordinate 141,859 downwards.
TCAAGTATTATTTAGTGATGTTTGGTGATTAATTTATTGATTTTCATTTAATCTTTTGCAATTTACTTAGAAGAGCATATTGAAAATTATCTTTGAAAAGAATTACCCCTTGTCAATCCTCATGCGTAGTACTATTTAAGGCAAAATGGCAAAATGCTATTTTTAACCTCTTTTACTTCAGAAATTCAAATGACTCGCTTTTAGTTAATTGATAATTTACCCTGAATTTGCTGTATGCTGTTTCATGTTTGGTATTTGATATCTGCTAATACTATTTACAGTTTTTCTATCTTCTAACTACCAAACAATTTTCTACAAAATAGCCAAGTCGGACACTTGGACACCCGTATCCGAGTAGACGCTTAATCCGTGTAATCCTTATGGTTAGGGTTGTCATAGGAACTCCATAACAACAAAAGATTAATGGGATCGTCCCCTACTGGCTATTGCTTCAGGGGTTATCTAAAGCTAGCTGCTCCATTATAAAGCAATCCTCTATGCACTTTCTTTTCTGTTATGGCATAGGTTTAAAAGTTCTTTGTTTCCTCAGCTTGTACTTAAGACTCGTTTATCTCACATGACATATCTAGTGATTGTCAGCCTGCAGTCCTTGGTGCCCATTAACCACTTCCATCTATGCAGGGATGTGTAGATTACACTGTCTCTTTCTAATGAACCTTCACATTCTCTCATCCCCCCCCACCAAACATTTGTTACCAGTTGCGAATTTGGGAAAATGGTGGCTGGAATATGTTCTTGCCTACAACCTTTAAGATATGCTTTAGAATTGACCTTATTCCCATGCCACTTTCCATACACCTATGATAAAAAAGTGACTAGAGGACTTGTTACCAATAGGAAATTTGAGAGGTGCTAAGTGCATGAAAAGGAAGATGAGTTGCTGAAAGGAGTGCCGTGAGTGAAGATTGAACACTTCCAGTGCACGAATTTGTAGAATATAAAGAGGCAGGATGGACAAAAAGCTGCAGAACTTTTTTAATCTTGAACATGGTTTTATCTGGAGCAAGTCCCTCTATTTGTCTAACCCTCTCGAGAAATCTCGAAATTTGGGTCATCCTCATTGTGAAAGGATGAGTTATTAGTAACACACGAAGTACTAAGTGTTTCCATGACACCACTCCATGGCGCTTTGAAACACTGATAACAAAGCTATGACTCCAAGTGGGACTTCTTTATCTAACAAGAGAGAGATTCAAAGGTCTAGAATTAAAAGCCGCCAGTCCTCGGAAACTTCACAAAATTTTGAAATTTCACTGTGGCATCCTGTTTTGTTGTTTCATCAAGGTACCCCGTCAGTCACAACTTAGTCATTTGAGGCACTACACTAAAGTTCATTACGCTCTGAGTGAGTTACTAGTCTTGCTACTGAATATTGGATATAGTTTATTGGTGTTGGAAGATGAAATTATCATTGGCCTTATGTCATCTTGTACATTGTGACATATGGTAAGAAGTACATAAGCTGCATAATTTCTTAGGCTAGATTAGGTGTAATGATGTAATAGCTCTCCATCTTTCAATTTTTCATTTTAAGGCCAAAATTTATTCACTCAATAGATAGGTGGTGTCTATCAAGGGATAAAAAGATTTTTTTTTGTGAAAATATGACTTTGTTAATTGTACGTCAGTGTATGACATTAAAAGTTGAAGGATATATCTCAGTGAAAATTTACAAAAGTTAGGTACCAGAGAACACTTAACAGTATAACGAAACCAACAAGGTATTAAAGTCAGAGGGAGTGGTTGTCAGGGATGAATTGTTAGAGAAGGCAGCGCAGAAGTTAAAGAGAGATTTGACATACCAGATGGCTGGCATAGAGGCAACCATATACAAAAACTTATTGTTATTATTATAATAACTTCTACTAGTGTGTTTCTTGGGTCATTGAAAATATGGAACAGTCAAAAGCTGTTTAGTGTGAGGGGGTAAATTTGGCCCTATCTTTGACCCCAAGTGACAAAGGCTTCTTTATTCATATTTTGAGAGGAAGGTTTCATTACTTTTCCTTGGTTAAACTATGCTCTAGTTAGATATGATCTCCTCAGCAGTGGAATTTCTTATACATCCATGGTCATAGAATTACTATAAAGATTAGAATCTTGTTTGTTGTACATTACCCATCTTTCCTCTTATAGAAGCAGGGAAATTCATAATTGTTGGTTGTTGGGTTGGAGGTGAAGAGTTGTATATATATATATATATATCATAAATTGGTAACATAATTGATCTTTTTATTTATTTTTTATCTATTTTGAGAATTCATGCACTACAAAGTTGCTATGCTGACTTAGAGAGTCAAATTTTTGTCCTGGAATTTTGAATCGTAATATTTTTGGATTATTTCTGATCATTACTATGAGAGGGGTTTATTTAAATTTAAGTCTTTGCTTGCTTTCCTACTTTATGCATCTGGCTATGCGATAATGGAAAAAGAAATAGAAGTCTGCCTTTCGTAGGGGCAGGAGAGGGAAATATATGATTGCATTGCTTTTGTAGACACAATGTAGACACGTCTCTTGATGGTATATCGTTGGTTTCGACAAGAAAAACCGAAATGATAACAAGTCCAACTAAGGCCAAAGCACCCGGTACGACAAATCACTTGGTCCAAAACACGGCATGAAGGCAAAAAGGATGTATATGGTATAATCGATATCGCTGTTACCCGAACTGGTGTGGTTTTATATACAAAACTGAATTGAACCAAAACCAAATTGAAAATAACCGTTCAACTGTTAGTAATAAGTCAATCCCAACTGTTTCAAACTGAAACTGTACGGGTCAAACCAAAAGGTAACTATAACTGAACTGAACTGGAAATTGAATGAACTGAATCGGATTGAAACTGAACTGAAAAAATTTAAACCGAATCAATTTCGACGAAAAAAAAAACTGAAATCAACTGAACTGAAGTCAACTAAACTGTTTGGTTTGAACCAAAACTGAACCGTTTAACTGAATTGACACCTCTAATTACCGTCTTCTCCGCATCACAATTCCATGGCGGGGTTTGAAAAGTGAAAACACTTTCGTTGGAGGGAACTTGGAAAAAAGAGCGGCAAAACATTAAACATCAAAACCTCAAACATGCTATCTCTTCCCTCCATTTCTCATCTTTCTAAGTTTCTCTCTCCTCTTTCTTTTCCGAATTAACTTCCTCTCCTTCGCTCGCTGCTTCCATGGCGGCGCTTTTGAATCTTCTTCATTCAGAACCTCATTTTCATGAGCAGGTGAGTCGATTCGTTACTTGAACATTCGATTTTGTTTTTAGATCCAATTTTTTACCCTAATTTGATGTTAACAAATCTCCTGCCCTTTGCTTCATAGCAGTTTGTGCAAAGTGAAGTTGTTGATTTTTTACCAGATTTAAAGTTTCATGCTCTGTTTTTTGTATTTTTTTTTGAAGGTTTAACCTATTATGCTATTTCTCTGTAGAAAAGAAAACTTGAAGTGAACTTTAATCTGGAACTTTCTAGGTTTTCGCTTATGTAGAATTAAAGATCGGAAAGACGACAATTAAATTTGTTGAAATTCTTATCATTATCTTCTTTTTTTGTTAATTTATGCGAAATGAGGTTCGCTTTAAGGCATAGATCTTCTGGAAAGAAAGAGAACATAGCAATCATTATTTGCGCAAAACGGATTTTTTTAATACTTTTTTAGCTTTTTAAATATAGGTGAAGGCGTGGGAGATGGAGGATTGCAATTTGCAAGGGAAGTTTGTAAGCCGTAACGCATACTATAACACTAGCCATTAAGCCATTAATGCAGTAATTCAATACTTCTATATGACATTTTTCAATGCTAGAGCCAAACTTAGCATATAGGAGTAGGAAGTCTGTCTAGTAGTTTGCTATCTTTTACTTGCTATTGTTGAATACTTCTTCTGTTCTATTACTATTACAACATCACTCATTGACACGAAAGCCCTGTGAAAAGTAGAGAAATAGGTGAATAGTCGAGCCTAATTTTTTTTTTTTGATTTTGGAAAAAGTCGGACCTATATGGTATAGGTGAGATATAGAGAAAATATTAATAGAGAATGAAATTTTGTAATTAATGTGAAATTAATGAAAATTTGTATTAATATAAAAAGCAATTGAAAAAGAACGGAGGAAATATAAGAAACCTTTATTTGTCACAAGATCTAGGCTTTTGCTGAGACTGAGCTAAATCTCAAATTTGTTTGTCCCTTTTCGACTTCTGTTATGTTAAGATTGAGATATGTTGAAATTTATGATATATGTTGCTTTGTTTTGGTAACAATAATTAAGTGATTTCTCCATTTATTTTCTTGCAGATTCAAGGTGTAATTGAACCAACTTAGATGCCATTCAATGGTAAGATACTTTTTTGTTTACTGAACTTTCTCACTTTTCCTGGAAACCAGGGTTTGGTGATTTGCTTGTTTTAGAGCCTTTTTTATGCTTCATTGGTTAAGTTTCTTATATACACGCTTCAATTTCTTGGATATGATTCTTTTGAATAATACTTTGATTGCTTGGTCTAGTAATTAAGATTCTTTGTATCTTGAAACTATGAGGTTATGAGCTCTTGTTGTAGAGAGCCACTATAGGCCCTTCATCATACCTTCAACGGTCCTTGCCTTAATAGGTGGGTTGGGGTGACCCATGCATTAACTTTCTCTTACTTACCCAGAAAAGAAGGGTTCTTTGAGACTTTGAGTTGTATGTTGTTCTTCCTGGAGTCTTTGGTTTCAATTAGGGGCGATTAACGAATCAGGTCGGGTCGTGTTCGGGTTTGGGTTAATAATAAACGGGTTGAACATGTCCCAACCCAAACCTAATCCGTTTATTAAACGGGTTGCAAAACTCAACCTTGACCGACCTCTTTATTAAACGGGTTACCCATAATACCCATTTACATATTTATTACTATTAAATTTTTATTAAAATTTATTAGTTTTCAACAATAAATTCACATAAAGATATGTATGATTAGATTTTCTTTTTAATTTTTGTGTTCTACAATTAGTATTTTTAAAATTTTCACCAACTTCAACACAACTTTTTAGAAAATTTATATTTTAATGAGTTAAACAGGTCAAAGCAGGTTAATTTCGGGTTGAAAATGTCGACCTTAACCTTAACCCATTTAATTTAATTAAATGGGTAAGTCAAACTCGCTTATTTCGGTCGGGTTCGGGATCGATAAACGGGTTGGGTCGGTTTTCACAGCCCTAGTTTCAATGTCTTGCCCCCACCATTTTCTTTTTTGAACCATAGTACACTGCACATTCATTACTGTTATTATTAGGGGGCACCATTGGCCTTTTATTATCTGAATTGGGAAAATCCAGCGAAGCGAATTTGATGTTATTTGAACTGGGAAATCCGGTGAAGCCAATATGAACCTTTAACCTCAAAGGTTATACCTAAATCAATGTTCGTCATAGATCTTACTCTTGAAAATTTGGCAGTGCTCTACTGCAATTAGAGGTACTGTGATATGGCAACTACATCGAGTGATCGAGCTTTACAACGTGGCTGTTGAAGAATATTATTGTTAATAATTCATATTAGATTTTTTCTGTAAATATTGTGGATAGGTTGAATAATTTATGGTCCTTCCCCTTGCAGCTTGTCACATGTTTGTTCTTTCAAGGATTGATGGCGAGCATTTCAACTTGACATTTAAACATTCCGGTATTTGCTGGTAAGATACTGCTTTATACATTGCTGCGCATTAGAGAATAGTCCTACTCGGCTTAGTTTTAACAATTTGATGTTCAAAAGTTTCAGATACATCTCCGCTGCTTTAATCTCAAACTATAAGAAGATCAAAGATGGATAACCTTTTATTTTCTCATTAACAATACTGAATTGCACTTGGCGGATGCTTGAGTACCTGAATTTTCATTGACAACATCTTTCTTATGTGTCTTGTAACTCTGTATCATGAAGTAATGTATTCACATGTGGACCTCAATTTTGTGCTATATTCTCCTGGCTGCAGAAAACTTGCTCAATTCGAGCACGAATTTAAATTGCCTACAATCTTTGTAAAGGATGTACAAGGTCAATGGCTTCTTACATTTCCTAATTCGAGATGCCATTTTTATCTTTAACCTACTGACATTTTTGAGACATCAGCAGTCAGTACATGTCACCTACTCATCATATGCCTTACCTTTCGTCCCTCTAGGCATTTTGCTAGCTGGAAAATGCAATCTGGCCATGAGTGGACGAGGTGCTCTTCTTTTTTTGGTCAAATCCCCGTACACAAACAAATCCTGCATTGCCATTTATTAAAGCATGAATATATCAGTTTAAACAGCTGTAGAGTGGTGTACGTTTATGGACCATCAAAAAAATGCGATGCTTTCTTGTTTTTTTCTATTCTGTCATGAATTGTGAACAAAAGATTAGGGTGTTTAGTCAAAGAGTAGATTGTAGGAGTAGGAGTAGATTTAACCCCAAATTGTAGACTTCAAGTATTATTTAGTGATGTTTGGTGATTAATTTATTGATTTTCATTTAATCTTTTGCAATATACTTAGAAGAGCATATTGAAAATTATCTTTGAAAAGAATTACCCCTTGTCAATCCTCATGCGTAGTACTATCTAAGGCAAAATGGCAAAATGCTATTTTTAACCTCTTTTACTTCAGAAATTCAAATGACTCGCTTTTAGTTAATTGATAATTTACCCTGAATTTGCTGTATGCTGTTTCATGTTTGGTATTTGATATCTGCTAATACTATTTACAGTTTTTCTATCTTCTAACTACCAAACAATTTTCTACAAAATAGCCAAGTCGGACACTTGGACACCCGTATCCGAGTAGACGCTTAATCCGTGTCCGAGTTACATATTACTCAGCAAAATTGCCTTATTTACTCAGGTGTCAAATCCTTATGGTTAGGGTTGTCATAGGAACTCCATAACAACAAAAGATTAATGGGATCGTCCCCTACTGGCTATTGCTTCAGGGGTTATCTAAAGCTAGCTGCTCCATTATAAAGCAATCCTCTATGCACTTTCTTTTCTGTTATGGCATAGGTTTAAAAGTTCTTTGTTTCCTCAGCTTGTACTTAAGACTCGTTTATCTCACATGACATATCTAGTGATTGTCAGCCTGCAGTCCTTGGTGCCCATTAACCACTTCCATCTATGCAGGGATGTGTAGATTACACTGTCTCTTTCTAATGAACCTTCACATTCTCTCATCCCCCCCCCCCACCAAACATTTGTTACCAGTTGCGAATTTGGGAAAATGGTGGCTGGAATATGTTCTTGCCTACAACCTTTAAGATATGCTTTAGAATTGACCTTATTCCCATGCCACTTTCCAGTTTCCATACACCTATGATAAAAAAGTGACTAGAGGACTTGTTACCAATAGGAAATTTGAGAGGTGCTAAGTGCATGAAAAGGAAGATGAGTTGCTGAAAGGAGTGCCGTGAGTGAAGATTGAACACTTCGAGTGCACGAATTTGTAGAATATAAAGAGGCAGGATGGACAAAAAGCTGCAGAACTTTTTTAATCTTGAACATGGTTTTATCTGGAGCAAGTCCCTCTATTTGTCTAACCCTCTCGAGAAATCTCGAAATTTGGGTCATCCTCATTGTGAAAGGATGAGTTATTAGTAACACACGAAGTACTAAGTGTTTCCATGACACCACTCCATGGCGCTTTGAAACACTGATAACAAAGCTATGACTTCAAGTGGGACTTCTTTATCTAACAAGAGAGATTCAAAGGTCTAGAATTAAAAGCCGCCAGTCCTCGGAAACTTCACAAAATTTTGAAATTTCACTGTGGCATCCTGTTTTGTTGTTTCATCAAGGTACCCCGTCAGTCACAACTTAGTCATTTGAGGCACTACACTAAAGTTCATTACGTTCTGAGTGAGTTACTAGTCTTGCTACTGAATATTGGATATAGTTTATTGGTGTTGGAAGATGAAATTATCATTGGCCTTATGTCATCTTGTACATTGTGACATATGGTAAGAAGTACATAAGCTGCATAATTTCTTAGGCTAGATTAGGTGTAATGATGTAATAGCTCTCCATCTTTCAATTTTTCATTTTAAGGCCAAAATTTATTCACTCAATAGATAGGTGGTGTCTATCAAGGGAAAAAAAGATTTTTCTTTGTGAAAATATGACTTTGTTAATTGTACGTCAGTGTATGACATTAAAAGTTGAAGGATATATCTCAGTGAAAATTTACAAAAGTTAGGTACCAGAGAACACTTAACAGTATAACGAAACCAACAAGGTATTAAAGTCAGAGGGAGTGGTTGTCAGGGATGAGTTGTTAGAGAAGGCAGCGCAGAAGTTAAGAGAGATTTGACATACCAGATGGCTGGCACAGAGGCAACCATATACAAAAACTTATTGTTATTATTATAATAACTTCTACTAGTGTGTTTCTTGGGTCATTGAAAATATGGAACAGTCAAAAGCTGTTTAGTGTGAGGGGGTAAATTTGGCCCTATCTTTGACCCCAAGTGACAAAGGCTTCTTTATTCATATTTTGAGAGGAAGGTTTCATTACTTCTCCTTGGTTAAACTATGCTCTAGTTAGATATGATCTCCTCAGCAGTGGAATTTCTTATACATCCATGGTCATAGAATTACTATAAAGATTAGAATCTTGTTTGTTGTACATTGCCCATCTTTCCTCTTATAGAAGCAGGGAAATTCATAATTGTTGGTTGTTGGGTTGGAGGTGAAGAGTTATATATATATATATATATATATATATATATCATAAATTGGTAACATAATTGATCTTTTTTTATTTTTATTTTGAGAATTCATGCACTGTAAAGTTGCTATGCTGACTTAGAGAGTCAAATTTTTGCCCTGGAATTTTGAACCGTAATATTTTTGGATTATTTCTGATCATTACTGTGAGAGGGGTTTATTTAAATTTAAGTCTTTGCTTGCTTTCCTACTTTATGCATCTGGCTATACGATAATGGAAATAGAAATAGAAGTCTGCCTTTCGCAGGGGCAGGAGAGGGAAATATATGATTGCATTGTTTGATTTATTGTTGCATACCTCTCCAGAAGCAATGTTGAATATCTTCGGTGGTCAGACCTGGACATAAATATAGAAATTAGTGTGAAGAACATTTTCTTTCATATGTGAAATTGAAACACCTTTTCTTTCAATACCTCTAAATATGGTTGGTATAGATGTTCCAAAATAAACAGTACGTCTTGGAAGGTTCCACAACCAAGACCTGGGGACTGCAATTGGGTCAAGGCTGGAGTCGTGGTCAGCAAATACCTGCATATGGTGTGCAATCAATTTAGTTATAGGAGAAAAATTAGCACAATTAAAAAGTTCTGATGTATGCAATACAATGATTTTACCTCATTAACTTGGAAATATGTTCCATTTAGTGGGAAGCTGCCTCTCATAGCTGTTCTACATGGTATCTGAATAAGATAACAGTGGCACGATTTAGTGCTTACATGAATTAGAAGATCATACGAAGGTGAAACACTTTATGTACAATCTGCATATGATCCCTATGGATCAAAATATCTTCTCTTACCAGAAGTGTACCCCGTACAATCTGGGAGTTTGCTTCTCGCTGACTGTTGCAGTATGAACATGTCTCCTCATTGCACAGTAGGCTGGGGTCTTCTGATTGGCATTTTCTTTCAGGAGGTTCAATAGAGTTTGCAGTCTCACCTATAAAGTCAAAATTTTTTGTCTCAGAAGTAAATATTGCGAAATCTAGGAATAAGACTGCCTGTCTGCCTGCCTGTGGCTATACATTGCAAAATCTAGGAATAAGACTGCCTGTCTGCCTGCCTGTGGCTCTCTGTAGAACCATTACCTGGGGTCCATATTGCAAGTAGATATGAACATGGATCATCAGGCTCTCTTTTGTCCAACTGCAATAAGCACTGCAGTTAGAACACACCCAATGTAAAAGAGAACAGAGGTAATACTAAGTAAAAGTAACTTACTCCTTTCAGGAGAGGATGGGTGTCTGGAAGTTCATATCTGCAATGTCAAGCAGAAAACGTTAATGGATTTGAAAGTCTATTATATATGAAACATTAAAATGTTTCTTGAGAGCAGGTTTGGCTTTAATATATTATCTTTATAGCATCCTGTCTGTTAAATATGAGCCTGCACATGAGATATTTACTGCTGCGAGAAGAAAAGGTCTCCCTTATTGGCCTTATACGACACTGTGGATAGATTCCAGATCCATTAAGTAAAGCTACATTAATGGACAATGCACATCAATTCAATACTTCAGCTAGATGCTTGCACCAAGGCAGAGGAATTGCTGAGTGATTTCTGTTTACTTCATAAATATGCACACCGACCAAACCAGGGGTAAAGATAGGAATAGGGGAACAGTGAGCTAAAGCTTTCATACCACATCCAACATGCCTTACTATTGACCTTAAAGAGACTTGGACAGCAAGGACTTATTTTAGAGTTTATCCATCATGAAACATTTAAACGGGCGCAAGCACTACTAAAATCATGTACAGAGGATACAGATATCAACTTACACATGATGCTCTGTTCTGAGCCGGCTAATATTCTTGAGCTTTGGTGTGGGAATGGAAGCAGCTTCAGGTGTTAATGCTACTAAGGCATTTGACCTTCCAGCCTCCTGGAGCTCCTTATTTGCTTGCATAAAATTTTGTAGAGTTTGAGTGAATTCCTTCATGTTGAGCTTGATTGTTGGGATCTCATCAGGATCCTCATAAAAAGTATCTTCAATGTCGCATAATGTTTGTTCCTGCTCTGGTTCTGGCTCTGGTGATGCTGGAACTTCCACAATTGGCTCGCAGTGCGTATTTTCATATCGTTTCTCCAAATGATTGATTGTATTTGCCTGTGGCGAGGGGAGTGCTAGTGGAGAATATGGAATAGGCGAACCATCAATGCTGCTGGGGTGGCTTTGTGACTGCTGGTTGCTCCAAGAGGGGGGCAAAGGCAAAGGCAAAGGCAAAGGCAAAGCTTTGATGCTAGCTTGAGGATTTGGGAGTGTTGAACCACTTGAAGGCATAATGCTTCTTTCTTCTGGCCCTGGAAGAGCAAATCTAGCACTGCAGCCAACAAGTTGTTACCAAATTATATTAGTTCAGGCAACAGGCAACAGACCTAGCCCTGGTGCATAATTTGGAAAATCGCCAATAATTAATCTGTATTTATTGGTTGTCATTTATGTGGTGGCATTTATCTCGGGTTGATAACATGGACCTGAAGCCGATGGATTCTAAATAGAGGAAGTGAAGTTTTGGATATGAATCAATAAATCATTTGATTGGTAAATCTAGCTTCTTCTTCGGATAGGCAACATGCCTAGCATCCTTGTGCATTTTGTGGAAAAATGGGCAATCAACTAATCTGCGTTTATTGGTAATATAGTTATATATAAAGTTGATAACAAGAGGCCAGAAAATGATGCAACCTTCAAGAAATGAAGGAAGTGGAATTTTAGATTTGAGTCAATAATCATTCTTGAATAATTAATCTAGAACATGATTTTCATTGTCTTTGATCTTTGGGTTGGTGGAATCTGCAGATAAAATCATCCAGTGGTGATCTTTTCTGGCTTCAACTTTACAGGGATGCTTCTTTGAGGAAGCTGAAAGCTGTTGAACCTTCTGCCTGATGTTTTTCTGAAATCTTGTAGGGTAAGCTGGTTGCTCAGATAAGTACAAAGGTTTATTTTGAGAAGAGGGAATGCTAACCTTGCAAATGCACTGGCAAAGTGTCTGCACTCTCCTCTCAGGGGACAAGCATTGCAATTAGGCTGCCTTTTGGTGCAGAATACCTGAAATAAACCATTATATAAATCCTGTTGTGATCTATAATGGAAACAATACCTAAGAAACTTTTCCAATCTCAACATACCTTTCCAAATGTGATCAAATGATAGTGCAACTCGTACCTAAATCGAATTGGGTGATGAAATCAGTCAACAATTCAAAGTGACAAATTTGGGCTTACTCAATTCATGAATACAACGATGGCATGGAAAATGAAAGAATGAAAACAAGAGAATTTTGCTCTTACAATGTCTTTTGGTCAAGCTTGCATAGTCGTGGCCATAAATACTTCTGAATGGACTCCAGGATTGGATATCTGAATCACAAATTGATGTTAGTGTTTTAGACTTTCATATACGCAGCAATACACAATGGACTATGTAGAGCTTACAATTCTAAAAGATGCAGTTGAAGGGACTCTGGTAGGGGTTGGAGAGGAACCCATCCAAGTCGTACAGCTATACGTCCAACATTGGTATCAACCTGAATGAATATTCCAATACTCAGCATGTAATTGGTCAAATTAATTTTTGTTTTTTGACAAAGGTAACATACTAATGTATTAACTTACTGGGAATGCAAGATGGTGCAGTGTCAGAAGTCGCACACATTCCACACTCTTCAATCCCAATCCTCTAAAGCTCAGTAGGAACTCTCTGGATTATGAACAAGAAATTTAGATTTGTTGCTGTTAATTATAGTTCATCTCGGACTTTTAAAGTAAATCTGCGATCTTGTTAGTCAACATGATACTTGGAATTTGCATTTACAATAGTATGATAAGTTACATAATACACATAGATAATATTAGCTAGAACTAAGGATGTATTTGTTGTTTTATTTGAAATTCTCTTACTTTGCTTTGTCTGGGGGAATATCCCTTAACCATTCCATATCAGTGCTGCCGTGATCCTTAACGAGTCTGTCCAATAGGTCCTGCATAATTACTTGAGATTATCAATTATGCAATCAGATATGGGATAATTTTTTCTTCTGAGAGATCTTTTATAAGCAGAATGCTAGTGATGAAAAATTCACCTTTATACGTTCTGCAAGCATGTTGTTCATGCCCCTCTCTTTAATGGTTTCAGCAATTTCACTCACATGAGCATGTCTTACTGCTTCCCAGTCTAGTGAGTCTCTTGTGTTGGCTGTTCTTTCTCTCTTGAAACCATTAGCCTGTGCCTCTCTCCGTAAACTGTCCCAGTCAAATGTATTGTTCTTTCCCTTTCCAGCCTTACCTTTCCTTGACTTGCTTGCATCTGCATTCATCATGTCAGAAATTGCACCAGATGCGTATGTCGGCACTGAAATATGGTCCATTTCTTTTTGGTCATTGCTTGTCCTTTTCAATTCTGTGGTACTTTCTGTAACATCAGCAGTCACTTGGGACAAATTTGTACTTTTCCAAGTTGTACTTTCTCTAACAACATTATCTGATGGTTCTTTTACAGATTGCCTTTGCGACTGCATAACCATCTTCTCACCTTCAAGCACGTAGAAAGAGCGCAAATTTCCAGCAAAAGATCCTGGTATGCTGTCTGGACTTTTTTCCTGTGCAAGATGTTGCACTGCTGATTCTGTAGTTAGATTGCTTTGTTCTGTTGGTGTACTGTTCTCATCTTTTATTGATGTATCATACGGCCTGCTCTCTACTTCCAACATCTCAAGGCCTTTGGTGTCCGATAATTGAAAATTTAGATTCAGCAGGTTGTCGCTTGAGCAGACTCCTTGTGCTTGTGGAGAACATTTTGTGGTATGATTCATACATTCTGGTGGATCATGCTGAGTTTGACTGTAAGCTTCATGAAGGAAGGGACTCTCTGCCATCTTTAGAAGTCCCATAAACGAGGTGGAGCAATCAAAATAAGTTGATTGGGAGCTGGTAGTCAGAGGCTGTGTTCTTGAGTCGCTTTCTGAAAAAAATGCTCATTAGTCCAACTGTCTGCATATTTGGAGAGTTGGTGGAGTTCTGGGACGACATTACTGAGTGCTGTGATGAAGTTGCATCATCTTTTGCTCTATCATCTCCTAAGATACTTGCTGTTTCTGCAGTCTGGCTATTTGCATTATCAACTATTGAGTTATTGGGGGCTTTTTGACTGCTTTCACTAGAATAATTCTTAGGGCTAACAGAACCAGGAGCTCTTCCAATTAGTTCTTTGCTGTTGACAACTTCCTTCTCTTCACTATGGTCAATGTCATGCATAATTCTAGAATTCCTGCTCAAATTTTGTTGATCCACCGCCTTCTCGTTCCAGGTGATACTTGCCTCAGGTTCTATTATGCAAACATCTGGCTCTACAACCAAAGCAGTTGTTGACTCCTCCGAAAGGCTACTTTCACTGCCTTCTGATTTGAGAGGGAAATGAGCAGCGAGTGACATGAAAGCAGAACTGCAAACAAAAATGGTCTAAGATACAACTTATTCAGGGCATATTTGGATTGGGGGTATTGTATTAAGTGGGTAATAAGAGAAAATAAAAAGGACAATGGGTGGAGCAGGAGGTGGTTGTAGTGGTTGAGAGAGGAGGAAGGTGTGGGGGTATTGTTCCCTTCAAATGAGGGTGATAGTTCCCCATCCCTCTTTCAACCACCATTATCTCCTTTCCATGTCTTTATTTTCTCTTTCTACCCCTTCAATTCTTTACCCCCAAGCATGCCGTCAATGGAATGAAATCTGGGAATATCTCAGCATGATCTTACCTAGAGAGATGGTCTGATACATTCTGAGTAAGAAAAACTCCAATGACAGAGTCCAAAACAGATCCTTTCCACGGGGTGAAGCGTCTATCTCCTGCGTGAAAGAACAGTATTTTTTAGTGATTGATGATATTACTCTGGGTGAAGGTACACTCAAGTATACTATAATATAGATGTTTATCGTAGTTTCTGTCCTCAAACTTGTGACATGCCATCAATTAGTATTGATGTTTGAAATTGAATTTGCTTCACCTCTGCCCACAGTAAATAGAATGTATCCATAGCTGACGTAGTTGTGATAGAAATATAAACTATGTGAGTATATTCTTATGTCCTGCTGACTAACAAGTATTTCACATAGTTCAAGCATTGACCTTATATTTTCAATAAAAATAAAATCTGCACATTGTTTAAAGGCTTATTTTTCCTAGAAATTCGGAATTCACAAGCTTGCAGTGCCAGCCCAGTGGAAATGTACTTGAGGTTCTCTCCCCTTTATATGCTGCACATAATTTTAGTGTAGATGTGGTTCGAGTTGTGATTGTTCATACTGTTCTCTCTTTTGAATATAATATAT
The DNA here is from genome assembly GCA_947648045.1 of Beta corolliflora. Lineage (NCBI taxonomy): Eukaryota > Viridiplantae > Streptophyta > Magnoliopsida > Caryophyllales > Amaranthaceae > Beta > Beta corolliflora. Next base: position 126,767 of record CANSZD010001656.1, on the reverse strand, counting down.
TTATCTTACTGAAAATAGAGTAGAATTTGGGAATTCATATGGTACCTTGAACGAGACGCATGCGTGCTATGAATGAGTCCACACGTCCGTGGAAGACGCTTCGTTCATTTTCCCACCATTTTGCTCTATCCTCATCAGTTCCGTCAATGCCTTGATTATCAATATTCTCGAGAAGAAGTTTCCATACTCGAGTGGTCTCATCATCAAGGTCAACCTTAGGCCTTTGACGTCTCTTCCTAACAGGATCAAAGGGGCCGTCAAATGGCACTATAGTGCCATCACTTCCATAAACAACAAGTGCATTCTGCTTTTGGTTCTTTGGACGGTAAGGGACTATCGCGTTCTGCTTTTGGTTCTTTGCACGGTAAGGGACTAGTGCATTCCGTCGTCGTTGTGGAATGTTGCAGCTTTCTCTGTTGATATCCAGCACCTTCAATCGTTCAGTTATTTCTTCAATGGAGCTGGAGCTGGTTCTTGCCCATGGTAGAGCTGGAACGGAATCTGCAGCAAATGGCACAATGAGTATTTTCCACCTTTCCCTGGAAAGGTGCATTAAGTTTGAGGAGTTGATGTTTACCTGTTGCTTTCCTGGTAGACTGGTTAGCATCATATAAGATGAGATCCCACTGCTGGTTTGAAGAATTCTGTTTCCTCGATCTCCTTTTTGATTTTGGGTTTGCAGTGCTGTCAGTCGCTACTGCCTCTTTGTGAGAAAGGTCATTGTTTGGAGTGCACGTATCCACATGTTCTGAAGAATCGATCTTCTTCTTGCGAGGACCCTTGGGCCCTGGTTTGGCAGGGAAGGAAGAAGCAATTCCCATCAGTTGATCCAGATCACGTACACGGGTCGTGCCTTTTGATCTCTTTTTCTTCTTCAACCTTGCCAAGTCAGCCCAAGTATTCAATAACTGCACCCTGTTCTCAACGCTTCCCATAAGTGCCTTGGCATGGTTATCAGTCACTGCACTATCTCTAAAAGGGCCAGGGTTGCAGATATAGTAATTTGATGCTGTGGGATCAACTCTTGGATGATTTTGAGCGCCAGATACCTGCTTGACATCTTCAGAATTTGCGCCAATAGATGAAGTTGTTGATATGTATGACCTTTGTACCTTTTCAGTTCTCTTTTTCTTGCAAATTTCTGGAAATAGAAATTTGTGAAGTTCTCCAACATTTGCATTCTCCGAATATGTATGGTTTGGCTGCCAAAAGGTACAGTGCGTGGAAGCCACACTTCCAGTGTCAACACCTGTCATGTAGGCATTACTCCTCTTTGATCCTCTTGTTTGTCCTCGTTCATTGGAACTTGCACAAGGGCTTGAATTGGGACTTTGTGCTGCATGATCATCATTTTTGGATAATACCTCTGCATTGTTTCCTGACAAATTGTGAAGAGCCTTCTCATTTCTTTTGGATTGGACAAGCAGGTCAGGCTGTGAATTGTCTAGGTAGTCTTTTGTAGGAAGCGAGAGATAATTTAGAAGTTCCTGATTCTGGGCACGGTTAAGATCATAAGCAAAGTCCACTCTTGAAGTTTCGGCCATCAAATCTGCTCCCTGCCTAAGATTGACAGTGTGGCTATACTGGTTTCCTGCAGTGTGACACTTATCTGATTGTGGCTCTGCATATAAATCTTCATTAAACCTATGAGGAGAGCAACTTTCTGCTGCTTGCCCATTCAAGTCAAAATTTAAGGACTTTTTGCAGGACTTGACAACAGTTCCTGTTTTTGTTTCTCCTGCTTCAGTTGCCTCTGTTGATTCTGGTTCTCCTGCTTCAGTTGCTCCTGTTGGGTTTGGCTCTCCTGCTTCAGTTACTCCTGCTGGAGGAGTTGTTGAAGGTGTGTTGACCTTGTTCTTCCGCACATACTTCCTTTTACCTCGTGTTGCTTCCTCTGTATCACTGGGCTTGGGGGTCTTTGGTTTTGGAGTTTGTCTAGGCTTCTTTTCGCTTAAGACCTTTGGTTGGTACCTTCTTCGTCGTGGTTTCTTCTGTGGTGTCTTGTTCAGGTCAATAACTTGGTCGACTCCCTTGTCAGGGTTGTGATCCTCTACTGCCATTCCCATGGAGACTTTACCCGGTGATGAATCTGTATTGGGAGCCGCAATTTCTCCTTGAGCATTCTGAAGGTTGACCATTGCAGCCGCAGCATCTTGTTCCTGCAACCTAGTTTGCTCATTTGGCCCCTGATATGTGCCAAGAGGTGTGTTCCCTGAGGCCACATTACTGTCAGTTCTCCACCGTGAATCTGGAGTTGCAGGAGCAAAGTTGGAATTCTTTCCATTTGCCTGCTTTGCGGTTGAAGGAGAGCTAGCATCACAAACACTCTGGTACTGATGAGAAGCACCTACAGTACACCATTACTTATCGATTAGCATCAGCTTTGTACAAATAACAGGGAAGAGTTCTATCCAACAAAAGGGTATTTTTAAAAAAAATAGTCAGAACTTAAATGTGAGAGCATATGATCTATTTTGTTTATTTGTCTTTTTTTAATAATTAAGTTGTAGTTTATTCATTAATTTGGCTCTACTAAAGGCTTATGTTACTTTACTCGGACCCTCATTTTACCTTAATATCTGTGACAGGTGGATATGGACACCTTTTGGACCAGCAAGTGGTAATTTTTTTTATTGAATAGCAACTCCCGGATAGAGTAGACCTAGGTAATCCTTTGTACATAAAAAAAGCTCGACACTTGGACACGTACCCGTGTCTGGCAACAACTTCTTCATTTTCTCCCGTTTGTTTTATCTAAAACCCTCTAGACCAACCCCAGGTTTATAACTAGCTCACTTGATGTCTGCATGTGTGGTAAGGATGTTTTAATAGAGTGAGCTAGATGGTCCGCCTTTAAAATTAGTCTTGAGCACTAAAAAAAAAGGAACACTCTTTTCAGATAACAATTTAGCAGTACTTACAATTTTGCATTTCACCTCCGAAGATATCCCTGATCTGGTGGTTGAATTGATGCACATCATTCTGATTGCTGAACATGGTGTTGCTACCATAATAGGCCGTGCTATTTGCAGGATTAGTATCCCAACCTGGAAAATACGCTGCATTTCCCATTCCATTATCCTTCATGGCTAAAAGATCCGCAAATGAGAGATTATTCCAGTGGTTTAACGGGTCGTGGCCGATGTCTCTAACTCCATTATTTCTCAAGTGTAGAGATGATTCCCAAGAATTGAAGTATGGAAAACTACTCTGAGCTGCCGCTGGAGGCGGCGGCGGTTGCTGCTGCTGCTGCTGTTGCTGTGGTGGTTGGTTTGGTGTAGGATAAGTTACCTTTGTCCTCCTGCCTTGGCTACTCCATCGAGGCAAATAATCTTCTAAACCCCTTCTTTGCATTTCTACATTTTCTCTCTCTAAATTTATTCTATCACCATGATTAACATCCCAAAAATTGTTATTACTACTACTTGGGATGCATTCTGCAGAACTTATTGAATAAGATAAAAGAGTTTGAGCCTGATTTTGATGTGCAAATCTTGACAAATAATTTTCAATCTCATCATTTTCATAGATCGGTCCAAGATGAGGCTTCACTGGGGTTGATGGAACCCAGGAATTCACCTGGAAATCTTTTACCATTGGAACTGATTTTCCATTGTGAGTTTCCATGATTTACTTTGGAAACTCCCAATAAAAAAAAATTGGTAAAAAAAAACAAGCCACTTTTCTTTCTTCTCTTCCTTTTCTTATGTTCTTTTATTTGTGCAGTTAGATGGGTTGTTGGAGAAAAATTGACCAAAATAATTTCTCCTCAAAAAACTATGCTCTCCTCCAAAATCTCCTTCAGGTTGAACCCATTTGCCTTAATTACCTGCAGAATCGGGTAAATTGGTTTAGAAGAAAGGAAATAAATTTATAAAATTGGAAAAAAATACCCTGAATTTTACAGAAATGGTAAAAAATTCAGATATCTTTTTAAGGGAAATTCCAGCCAGGTGATTAGCTGAAAAAAAAAAAAACAAAGGGGATCACAACATAATTACCCAAGATTGATAGAATCATATAATTTGGGACTAATTAAGAAGTAGATCTTTCAGATCAAAGCATTTACACCAGCTGAAGAACAAATAAATTTTATTTAATAGAAAAAAAAAGGAAAGAAAGAGAAAAATAAGGAGCATTTTTTACTGTTGGAAAAAACAGAAGCTTTAAAACTGATCATCTATCTTTCAGCTGGTATAACTGAGATTTGCAGTTCACTCTGAAAAAATTTATACATCATCAAAATGCCCAAAATGAACATAAAAAAATATATGAAAAAAAGAAAAATGTAAGAGTGAAATTGGTAGAGGATAAAATCAGGGTGACTGGTTACCGGGAAACTGGGTCAATGCCGGAGATCTGCTCCCCCTTTGAGCGGTCCAGAAAGAGGAGATGAGAGTGAAATAACAGTTTGGGCATTCAGAGAAGAGAGAGAAAAAAAAGAATGAAAAAGAAGAAAGAATGGGTTGGGTGAAGGGTGAGGTCTTTTATTCATGTATGTATGTACCCATGTTACCATGTAGGGTAGAACCTATCTCTCTTTTTTTTTTATTTTCCTACCTCACTCTGAAACTGATAAAAACACCTTTTTCCTGTAAACGAATAATAAAATTTTCCATGTGCTACAACTTTTCGCTTCTAAATAAGTAACACGTGACATTTGATTTTGATGGTCAAAACATATTAACTTTAATTATTACGAAAATCTGTTTCGAAAAAGGTAATATGTCGAGATGTCTTATTTTATTTCGCTTTTCGTTTGATTTTGTTGTCCTTTTTTGGAACTATTGAGTAGTTGTCTGCTATTTAATTTTACTTTTATAATATTTGGAAGAAATTATTATAAATAATAGATATGTTGATATCGTATGTTGTTGAGAGATTAATGGTTAAAGTTATCTTAAACTATAGAAGTATCTTAACTTTTATGACATGAAAGAGTTGATGAATTATTAAAGTTGACAAGATTTAATATATAGAGATATGGGTCCCTCAGTACTAAAAGTGATTTGTTACCTCTTTTGTATCAATTTTCAAGTATCACCTTCCAGTGCAATATTATAAAGATCTACTCCACCTTCTGTAAAATGTTTTAAGAAATTGTCCAATCATTACCTATATAAGATGACGTGACGTTGTTGACGTAAAGTCAAACAAGACAATCTTTCTAGAAAAAAGAACATTAAATACGCCAAATAAGTCAATTTTATTAAGTATTTGAAAAGGACCCATTAAGTAGAAGTGGTGGATCTTTTTTGTTCCCCATCATCAATCTAAAGACAACTATTTAATACTTTTATTGTTCTTTTTTAATTGCAACATATTTCCTCCGTTCTTTTTCTATTGCAACAATTGAGTTTTACGCTTGTCAATGCACAAGTTCAACAATAAATATCTTTAATTACTTTTTAGTAAAAATTATACAAATTTGATATTTTGAAAGTATAGATCGAAACGAATCTAACAAGACCCTATATGACTATATTTTTCCTTACGTAAAAATTACAATAGATAGTTAAAGGGTGGTGAGTGAACAGTGTAGAAATCCCATTGTTTCAATAGAAAAAGAACAGAGGAAGTATCTTTTTGCGATTAACTTTGACAAACTTTGACCGTCTATATATTCAAATGTAGCCGATATTAATTATCAAGTGATATATTATTAGATTGAACTCAATACATATTTTTTAAACATAAATATGTAATTAATGATATTAATGATCAAAATTTGCATCGGAGTCTATGAAAAAAATATGCTGCAATTAAAAAGAATACAAGAAGTATAAATTACACTCTTCGTGATATTTTATTTAAAGAAAAATGAAGAGCAATTTAAAAAAAGTATGCACCCTTTAAGGGGTCACAAAGGATATCAACAATGTCTATACTCACGTCAAAATGGACGAGATGAAGGTAACATAAACATGCATATAAGTTTTTGAATTATATAAACCAAATAAACTAACATTGTCTATTGATAATGTACAAATTGAAAAATTATGTCAACAACGCAATTAACCCTCTTAACGATAAGTATTAATAGCGTTTAATCAAAATAAGGGCATTGACCTTAATCTCATTTTGGGGTCACGTGTTTAGTCTTTAGAATGAACATTTCACATGTTGCGGACTTGCGCTCAAGCTTAGAGCCATCAACATGCATTGCGCATTTGATTAGCAAATTTTTCATCCATAGATAAGACTAGTTTTGAAGCCCGTGCGTTGTACGAGTTGTTTTTTATATTTTTTTTGTTAATTTTTTGTTAACATTCTTGATTTTGTGTTGCTATGAAATGAGATTTTTCAACACCATTTTATTTACATACTTTCTCCATTCTTTTTCTATTGCAATAATCACCACTTTGGGTAGTTTCATTTATTGGGACCACACCACTTTTCGTAAAATAAGCAACTATATTTGACAATATTATATTTACTTTATGTTAATGAAACCATCATTAATTACTCAAATTACCTCATAAAGTTGCGTTTTACTTTATTAAGGATTTACTTATCCCTTGCTTTTGTTAATTAAAGGGGTACCTCTATGCTAAACTACCCATTTTTTTCATTTCCTTAAAAACCATGCTAAACCCCATTGTTGCAGTAGAAAAATAGCGAAGAAATAATTTGTCATTATATTCTAATTTTTAAATTTGTTATTGCGATATATAAATTATATAATTTTTAATATTCAACTGAATATTGTAGCCAAGTCTATTATTAAATGGTATCCCTATAATTGGTATGACTAACAATAGCTAACACAATTTTAACATGAAGAATACCCAAATGATACTTGACGAAAGTAGGGTACTTAATTAATAGATGCATGAAAGAAAGAATAGAGTAAAACATGAGTGTCAGTCACAACTTTAACTTTTAATGGCACATAAGCACTATAAAAAAAAGAAGACCATAATGATGGTATTATGAATAAAATTAATTAAATATAAAAATAAACTCTACTAATAATCAAAAATACTATTTAAGAGAAAAAAATACCTCTTCATCCATCATGATCATATCAAACTTTCTCGTATTTTATGATCTTGAGGTCACGGATCATATGGAAAAGACAAACATAAATTATTATGTATACGATAAATAATAGAGTTAGTCTTTGCGTGGGCCCAGTCAATAATAATATTATTGTGGACCAAAACCACTTATTTAACATAGTGACCCTTTAGTTCCATATAGTAACCTTTTCAAATTTTAAGTTACACTATACAGTTACTATCTACCATAGTGACTGTATTTTTTAATATAGTAACTCTTTCTCACATTAGTTTATCATGATGAAATTTTCACTTTGTGACATAGTAACCTTTTTTTTTCATAGTCAAACTTCATAATTTATATCTATTCATCTTTTATATATTTTTTTTTATAGAGTGATCCTTTTTTTTTTTCATAAATCACATGAATTAGCATTAGGTCCACACTAACTTAGTGTGGACCAAGTCCATATAAGTTTTTTACTAAATAATATAGGAATAAAATAATTAGACAATTACATAATATCTCTGTAATGTTGTTGACAAACTTTCATTTTATTCTTCATGTAATGCCACCATGGTATGCTACAGGTTCAAAGTTATAGATATGTATTTTTTATCTTTATATAACTCGATTTTTAAAAGTATGATTTTGAAAGATATAATTGCTATTATCACATATGATACGCTATTTATTTTTATAGCTATTTTTATATGTATTTAAAATAAATAATAAATAATATGTTATTGTTCATCTAAATAAATAATTTTTCATAAGTTGTAAAACTATATTGTATATGGAACTAATTTCAAACCATATTTCGAGCACTCTCCAATGGTAAAAAAAAAGTATAATATTGCGAATTTATAGCGAAAGTTATATTCAATTTACATATTATAATAATTTAGGTTGTTTATCTAAAATCAGTCTGTAATCTTCACTTATCCAAAACACCTTATATGTATTTATATATATGTTGGACACTATTTTTTGGAAAAAAAATTTAAAAAGAATGAGATGCCATGCTTAGATGGAGCTCTCTATAATATCCTGATTTCTAAGGTTATTTTTTAAAATCAAACTCTAATTTTTTCATCATCTAAAATTCTAATATATACGTAACTTTATAGCCATAGATTTTAGTTTTTGTTGTAATAATAAAGTTTCCTTAATAATTTTTTTTTCAATACTAAATTGTTTTGGTTCATTTGAGTAAAGTTGAGGTTTTGAAAGATAATAAATTTAATCCTGTAAATCAAACCTATGATAAAATGCTATAATCACATATAGTACATTGTACTTATAACTATTATTTTATCTATCTAAAAGAAAGACTAAATAATGCGTTACCATTCATCTAATTTAATATATTTTCATGAGTTATAAATCTATATCGTAAATAGATCTTATTTTGAAGCATATTTCAAGCACTCTTCAATGGTAAACAATTATAATGTTTTGAATTAGGTAGCAAAAGTTATATTCAATTTACATAATATAATAATTTAGGTTGTTTATTTAAAACGAAACTCTAATTACTCCCTATCCAAAACTCCTTTTATGTATTTAAATATATGTAGAACTCTATTTTTATAAAAGATAAAAATAAAATTTGATGACTTGACAATCCTACGTGGCGCGCTCTATGGCCTTGAAATCTTGAGGAACTCCCTATACTCCCGAAAAGTTCCTCCTTTATTTATATATATTGATTGGCATGAAAATATTATAAAACCACCTCACTTTATGTCATAAAAGGGTCACCATATATCTTAAAGGGGGTCGTTTATTAAGTTAAAGGGTTTACTTTTTTTTTAGAAAAGATGTCACCTCATATCTTCAAAGGGTCACTTTTAATATAAGTGGCCCTTTTAGGGCAAACAATTGCCTCCGCCTTACCATAAATTATAGTAAAATGATCTTATATGAGGTTTTGTTTAACTCTAATTTTGTAATATGTTTTTTTGGTGAAGAATTTGTAATATGTCTATAAGTTAAGAAATCATTATGAAGGGGTAAACTTAATGCGTGATTTTTCTCATTTATCAAAAAGAGCAATGAACTTATGTAGTTTTCTATATATCAAAAAATTAATATTGTAGATTGGATTATTAATATCAAGTTTTCTTGAAATCCTTTATCCCGTTTTGGAATTATATACTCCACTTTTTAAGTTATATTGTACTACCTCCGTTTCTTTTTAATCTACACACTTTCCTTTTTGATCTGTTTCTTTTTAATCTACACACTGTTACTTTTTGTATTTTTTATAACATGTCACATCTATTTTCTCATTTTTTTTCCACCCATGTCATCCACATTTTAATATTTAAACCCACTTTTTAATTTCTCTATCTCACTTTTCAATTTCTCTCTCCACCTTTTCAGTTTCTCTCTCATACTTTTGTATTTTTTCCTTGGTTCTCCCCCAAAGTGAAGTGAGTAAATTAAAAAGAAACGGAGGTAGTATAAGGCAACCATTTCTTTGTTGTCAAACTTTTATAATTAGTGTCTATTAGATAAGGGAAGAAGGAGGACTTGATGTCCTCCATAAATTATGTATAATCCCTAAAAAAAACCCGAACTTATAAATAAAAAATTAAAAGTTATTGCACCATCTCTAGCTTCCTTATCATCATTTTCGATTAAACTCAACTTTATCAACTTTAATTTATTTTATTTTAAAAAATAATAATTTAATGACACTATCTCTAACTCCCATCCCATCATTAACTGTTACACAATCAACTTTATAGGCTTTCTTATAAAAGAAAAAGAAAAATACACCCAGAATTCATGCCAAGATACCGAATGTTCTTCCTTTTCTCTCGTCCATAATCTTCTTCCTCTTCTCCATTCCATAATTTAGCTTTTTATCTGCTCTTTCATGCATCGCGTGCATATAAGACTAGTTTCTCTTAAATAATCTTTTCTGAATCTTTAAGTTATTCTCAGAGGAAATGTGGGAAGAAATCAAGGAAACCTCACCTTTTGCTATCTCCCTCTTATTTTTGGTACTTCTCTGTTACTTTTTGTTGTCTAAATTAGGTGATATTTCCAATGGGAACAACTGTTGAAAACATTCAAATAAGGGAACTAAGAAAAATATTTAATTGCTTGGTAAAAATTACAAAACTATAACATTAAGGGGGTGTCCTCTTCACCTTAAAAAAAAGTTTCAGGTTTGATTAGGTCCAATTAGATAACATAAGGAAAAATCAAAGCTGGTCAGATATAATAAATCCAGTTCAAATAAGTTAAGGTAAAAATAACGCATCCTAAATCCTTAAAATAACCATTGTCATAAGCTTAATTTTTTTGTCGATATGTTTCGAGAAGAAGTAATTACTAATGCCAAATATAAATGATTGCCTTCTAATATAAAATAGAGACAATAAAATACTCTTACAAATTATGTCATTCTCATGAGTAATTCTTGTTCACATTATTTAAGAACATGTTTGTGCATATAATATATTTCCTTAAACTTTATAGAAAAGTTGAACAAAATGTAATTTTATCACAAGATATAAATATATAAATGGGTTGCTAACTCTAATTGCAAATAGTATTTTGCAATATACATTAGAGAACCTTAAATCTTATAAGAATCTGTTTTGAAAAAGGAGAAGAAGTTTAATTTATTATGCTATTGTATGTAAAAAGAACTTTGAAAAATGAAGGGGGTAACATTCAAAAAACCAATCAATAATAACAATATAAGATGCATGATAGTCCAAAATAATCTACATACATTTTGATTTCCCACTTTTAGTTTTTCAAAGGAGTGGTGGAAGCAAGTCCCTTCACCTTTCTCTTCTCTAAGTTTATGGACATTTTAGCAATTGCCTGATGTTTTTTCTTGTTGTGTAATATGTTTCATCTCATATACATTGCATTGTGTTTTTATATAAGTATAGTTCATGTACGTAATCAATAACATTATCAACTTGAACTTTAATTGTTAAGAATTAACTGTTAAGAATAAGTATAGCTAGCGGTAATAAATCGAGCAATCTAAGTATAATATGCAAAAATCAACATGCATGAATAGGAAATCAAGTAATAAAGAACACACAAGATTAACATGGAAACCCTTAAACAGGGAAAAAAAACATAACATTGCACTAGGACTTTGAATATGAGATTTTGATACAAGGAGACAATTTGATCAATTTAGACTCTCTAGTATCTCTAGATTAATTTCTCTCTCAATATGACATACATTGAATAAACGACCTCTAACATATTTATATTAGGGTTAAAAGGAAATCCTAACAAAATAAGGAAATCGAATCCGAGTAGAAACAAGCAGCAACACTTAGGCAGCCAACACCACAATCGGGTCGTGGTCTTCATCACCACTCCACGCCTGGCCCGTGGCCTTCTGCTGTGCATCACCATGCAGCCAGCCACAGTAAACACCAAGGTCAGGTCGTGGTCTTCATCACATGCCACGCCTGACCCATGGTCTTCTATTGTTTAGACCATGTACTCCTTGGTTCGTTGTTGTGCTTCCACTAAAGCTCTACCTTGTAGTGACGTTGTAGCTCAACACAATACACATACACACATGGCTCAATGATACATTGCTTCATCTACTTGCTTCATGATTCATCTTCAACACATACCTTAGCTTACATAAACAAGTACGTTGGTATGAATCAATACTTTTTTTTCTTAAATACCATAATAAATTGGAAGCTCATCCCTTGAATTTAATCACTGATGGAAGATTTTTTTTTCGTATGATTTGTAATGACCTCTTTGTTTAGATGAATTATCATCTTTGTTACAATTCTTCATAACCATTTGTTTAGCTTATTTTATACCTTAAGTACACATATACTAAGACAAATGTTTGTATTGCACTTGCTAGGAAAGGTACGGTTAGACCAAGACATTTTTAATACTATCTTTGTCCCAAATTACAATAATGGTGACAATTTGATTGGCGCACTTGCCAACACACAACCTTGGCCAACAATAACTCTAACTAGTTATTGGTAAAAATTATGAAAAGTTAATATTTTGAAAATATATATTGAGATAAATCTAAAAACACCCATATACTAATATTGTTTTTTATATACTTCCTCTGGTTACTTTTAATTGCAACATTTCCCTTTTATGCCAATCTTAAATTACTTGCAACATTATAACTTTTGACATTAAGTTCTCTATATCTATCTCTTTATCACATGGGTCCCATTTTAATTTATCATTATCTCTCTCCTTTCTTTGGTTCATATATTTTCCCACATGTTGCAAGTAGAAGTATACATAGGAAGTTTTAATTAAAAAATTATGATCAAAGTGAGGTATGTGAATAGTGCAAAATTCAGATCTTTGCATGTATTTTAGGATAGATGAAAAAAAAAAAAAAAAATAAAAAAAAAATAAGATATATATATATATATATATATTAGATGATCAAAATTCTTGAATGATGTTATTGGAAATATTGATATGAACGTCTTCCTCTCTATCTCATTCATTTTTTTAAGAAAAAGAAGAAAGGGAGGAGGCGAGGCAAAGCAAGGGATAGAGCAAAATCAGTAAGGACAATCTCGAATTGTCTACTTGAAGTGGGGGATTGTAAATATTTTTGTATTCAATGAGATTCAAGTTCAGGAAATAGTGGAATTTGCCAGCATGACTATAACAATTATGATGAACAATCATTCACTTGTGATAGTTTACAATTCTAGAAAGAATCAATCACATCTATTAGAAGTGTTGCAACAGCGTGGTTGTACCAACCGTGATTCTTGTTGGGTATGATGATGAGTTGAAGAACGGTTTCATGAAGCGCAGAGTAAAAGAGACGGAGTTTCTGCTAGCACACAACATCTGAGCATATATGCCCACACGTTTTGAGCATGCGCCCGCGGGTTCTGTCGAGCTAGGTGTGCGGGATTTCGTATTGTACCAAGTTTATGTTTGTGCGCTACTGTAAAAATGTTTAGGTTGTTTTATTCATTGTATGACCAAAAGAGAGATTAATATTCATAGATTGAGAGAGAAATCCATCTAGAGAGACTTCTAAAGGGAGATTAGAGAGTCCAGAAAGATCAAATTGTATCATTGTATCATCATCGCATATTCAAAGTCCTAGTTGGTGCTATAGTCTTCTTTCGATATATACGAAGGTTTTCCACGTAAATAGTGTTTGTTCTTCATTACTTGAATTCTTTCTTCTTGTCTGTTGATTTCCGCAAATTATACTTCGATTGCTCGATTTGTTAGCGCTTTCAATGTTTATTTCTAACATGTGGTATCAGAGGTAGGTTGAATCGTTGTACGGGTAAATTGTGCTGAATAGGTATAATGAATGACGTGAAGGTGAGGATCGATGAATTCAATGGTAAGGATTTCGGTTTCTGAAAGGTATAGATAAAGGATTATTTGCACTAGATTGACATGTACCAACTTTTGTCAGAAAAGAAGCATGCAACAACGAAAGACAAAGATTAGACTACGTTGGATCGAAAAGCATTAGGTGTGATTCGATTGATATTGGCAAATAGTGTTGCTTTTGATGTCAAGGACGAGAAAACAACGGCGTAATTAATTTATACTCTTCTAGATATGTACAAGAAGCCTTTGGTTGTGAATAAGGTATATCTGATGCGTGGTTTGTTTGAGCTTGAGATGATCGATGGTGAATTTGCTGCTACATTTCTTAATGAATCCAATAAAATGATTAGTCGATTAGCCTTTGAAAGGGTATGTTCTATTGATAATTTATTAATGAATTCAATCAAAAGAAATACCTTCTTCTTCTCCCGTGCTACTAAACGAGGTCATAGCCTTTGGAAGGGTGTGCTGGCGCCCTATGAATAATTTTTACAAAGCTATTGTTAAAAACTTTTAATGTGTATATAAAACTTTTAAATATTAAAATTTTGAAATTGATCCACAAAGATAAAGTTGTACCTTTTTTTATATTGCGCTTTCAAACCCTTGCAAATAATGATGAGTCAATTTTTCGTATACCTATATTTCTTAGGATCAAATAGTCATCACAAAATTGAGAGTCCACTATTAAAAGCTACCTTGAAAATCACCTCAGTAGAACTCCAATATATATAAAGGTACTTCAAATCATGACATTCTAAATTCATTGTTAGGAGCTACCTTTTGTTTGTCTTGAGTAACAATCCAAATATTGACATTAATTTTTAACAAAATCATGTATCCTTAACAACTTTGGCATACAAACAAGTGCAATAAGATATACAAAGGATGCATTCTCTTTATCTGAATTCTCCTGAACTCAATGGAACTTATTTAAGTTCATTTTATAAGGTGTTAAAATTGATCTGAACTTATTAAACCTGAAACTTATTATTTAAAGGTGAAGAAAATGCAACTTAAATCATGTGTATTAGGATCGCCTCTCCCCTACATATGTACCTTCCATAATTTATATATAATTTTCTTTGTGATAAAATCTACGCGTAAATACGCTTTAGAATATCTTTAAGGGACGTATAAAATATATACTACTATCTCCAACATTTTGATTAATACTTTCTAGAAGTATATATAATTTAGTAGCTATTATTAGGCATAGTCGCATAGATTTAAATAGTGAACTTCATTTACAATGCATAGTTTCCCATAATATTTATTCGTATTGTATGTTGAACCAAGTGTTACCATGCACGTTAAATTCAAAATATGTAAATATTTAAATTTTACATATTTAATGCTTCTTGTTTCCATCAAACTTAGATCAGATATATATATTTACAATTAATATATCTGAAACCACTTATATTTTTTTTGCAGTTGCTCATTTTTGGCGTTTCTTACTTCACTGTATGTCTATACTAATATCAATTCTATTTTTCGTAATTTTCCAAACTAAATTTGACTATATGTACTTGGATATAATGTCATAATTATACACAAATCTTTCACAATTTTTTATACTTAAGTAATTAATCTTACCCTATGTTTTCTTTAAATAAAATTAAATCATATCCGGTGTCATCATTTTTCAACATCTTGTCGTTATTCTATCAAATTTGAGATATTTTCGGTATGAAATGTTACTCCTCCACGTTATTAATCATTGATATCTTTAAATATGCATCTAGTGTCATTAGTCTTCAACAATCTTCAACTTATATTAATCATTAATAATTCTAAATACGCATCCATAATAATTCTAAATACGCATCCATAATAATTCTAAATACATGTCAATGTTTTGAATCTTTGGCCATTATATTCTAACTGTAATGTCAAAAATTTATAAAAGGGGTACAACTTCACAACAAGATAGTTTCAAATAAATTTACTTCATACCAAACATGTTTATTTAGACCTTTTCTTCTATTTTTCCCCTTAAAGACCTTTGCATAAATTTTCAAGAAATATCATATTTGTATACCACATAAAGATTAACACTTTCATAAAGGTCACACTATAGAGCTTATGTTGGATTGCATATTTTAATTTTTTATTAATTAACTGACATGAGAACTAGGCAAAAGTAAATTTTAGGTTCAAAAATTGTCTTCAAAACAACATGTCCCTAGATGTTTACACACTTTTTGTGACACATAGTTTTAGGGGATGGTGATTTTTTTTATTAACGGAAAAATGGTGAAAGTGATTTGAGGTGATAGTTAGTGTATATTAATAATTCAAGAGATAAAAAATGGGTTATGATTTAAATGTAAGAGAGAGATATTGGAATATTATTTCATTATATGAGAGAGAGGCCGAGTATTTGTTTAATGTATGAGAAATATAGTATGATATTATTCTAATATAAAAGAAAAAACTCAATGAAAATATTGTGTAATTTGGATATATTAGAATAATTAGTGGGTCCTTAATTACCTTAATAAAAATGGTGTTAGCACCAACGAAAATTAAAAAGTGTTTAATCTTTATGGGATATGGGAAAGCGATTAAAGATGTGCACTTGAGATGGTGAAAAGTAAAATGTAAAATAAAAAATTACAAAGAAAATACTCAAAAGTTAAGAAAAAAAAGCTAAGCTATGTTCTCTTTACCCTATTTCAATAATTTATTTTTTATTACTTATTTGGATTATATGAGAAATAAATTTATATGAGAAGTTTAGTTTCATAAGAAGGCTGTGCATTTTTAGGATGCCAGGTTTCTTAACTGGTTTTGTTGATATTAAGGGAATTTAAAATTCTTAATTTTGATTGATGAGGGAGCTTGGTAATTTGTTTTACGGGTAGTTCTATTCTAGCTCATGAACTTTCACTTCCAAAATTTTTACTTTTTTTATCAACCAAATAAATATTCAACCTATAATTTCCCATGCATTTCCACTTCCCCAATTTTGTTTTTCACCCAAATAATCATGTATTATTGTTAGAATCATATGAAATCAAAATAGAAAATGCAAACCAGACCTTTTTATATCCATTTAGGGCTGGCAATCAGGTCGGATTGAGTCAGGTTCGTATTCGGGTCGATAATAAATGGGTCGAAGATCCCTCAACCCATTCCTGACCCATTTAATAAACAGGTTGAAAAACTCAACCCTGACCCGACATACTTAATAAACGGGTTACCCGCATAACCCGTTTAACCCATTTAATCATAATTGTTATTAGGGATATTATCTCAGATAACCCTGACTTATAGGCCTTTTTCCAATATAACCCTGACTTTGGCAGGCCTGTCTCCGATAACCCTGAACTTGGTATTTGTCATTAAACTGGACGGAATTTGTCACGCCGTTAACTAGACCCTAACTGGGTTTGACTTTTGCTTAATTCATTTCTTTCGCTCTCTTGTTCTTCATCTCTTCTAGATCAATCAATTAGAAACACACTTAGCCATCTTCAAATAACAAAGAAAACTGATAAATTTAAAAAATATTTTACCAGCAAGTATTGGTCACTTCAATACACAAACAAAGAAACTCATGCGTTCTACCAACAATTACGGCCCCAACAGTACTATTTTCCTTAAAAGCTTGGAACTTGATTGAAAGCAGCTTGACCAATACTACTATTTACAACAAGGACGACAAGATCTGGTTTGGTTGTCTCAGCAATTAGGCGCATTATTTCTTCAAATAAATCAGCATCTTGCGTGTGTGAGATGGCAACGGGTTTTGTTTTTGAATTTTTCCACCCCATTAACAGCAATCTTCACCGGATCCAAAGATCTCTGACTTCCAGAGAAAGAAAGATTGGCAAGAGAAGCGTATCACGACAACTGTTTATATGCAGTAGGTATTGTATCAACACAAACAAGAGCTGGTTGGAAACGATTACAATGCACCTAATTCAATCAATGAATACTAAACAAAAGAAAAGAAAAAAGAGGGATTGAATGAATCACCTTATGAGCAGAGAATTGAACAAGGGGAGAAAGAGAGTTGAGGGGGGAAAGAGAATTGAATTCGGCGTTGCACCACCACCACTTGAAGGGGATGAACCACCACCCATCTGCTACTGCTGCTGCACAATTAGTGCCTGAGGAAATCTTGGAGGTGGACTTGCTTTATTTTCCATTGAATTTGGTAGTGTCGCCATTGAATTTCCACTTCTTTCCCTCTCTCCTTCTGCTGCTGCTGCTGTAATTCAACAATTTTACAAGAAAAACCCAAGTTCAAATTTACAAGAGAAAAAACCCCTTTTGGAGATCGCAACGCAAGACTTGAATTTTGAGGCAATTTAAACCTCATTGTTTACTTCATCAAGTGTGATTCATTTAGAAGCCAAAAATTCGGAAGAATTGATTGATCTAGAAGAGATGAAGAACAAGAGAGAAAAGATGAAGATCAAGAGAGAGAAAGAAATGAATTTAGCAAAAGTCAAACCCAGTTAGGGTCTAGTTAATGGCGTGACAAATTCCGTCCAGTTTAATGACAACTACCAAGTTCAGGGTTATCAGAGACAGGCCTGCCAAAGTCAGGGTTATATTGGAAAAAGGCCTATAAGTCAGGGTTATCTGAGATAATATCCCTTGTTATTATATTGAAAAGTAATTATTTTCTTAAAAAGCTAAATGAGCAATTTCACTATTGAAAATATGCATGTTTAGTGTTTCTTAGAATAATTATGACCTATTTTAACGATATTTTCCTATTTTAACCAAATTTTAGATTTATCAATATATTTTTCGACATTTTTCAGTATGTATAAGTTTTTTTTTTGAAAGAGAAATTTCATTAATTGAAGGCCAACCGGCATCTACAATAGATATCAAAGAAAAACAAGATACAATTAAACAAAGCTAAATCAAATTCGTCTTCAGAAAAACTACAATGAACCAGATCGAGCAATACGACGCAGCCCCCTTGTATTTGCTAAATCAAGCAGCTATTGATGAGGAAGTCTATCATTCTGACATAGTTTGGGAAGAGCATGATCTTGATTGAGCCATGTTGACCGCATCCGAAATTCCAATACATTCATGTTGAGTCTCGAACTTCAGCCAATGAGAACAATTTATCATACCTAAAAACAAAAAAACCATACTCACAACTCCTATAGGGGAGAAGGAGATCTCCAAAACAGAGACTAAAATCCCCATAACAGGGTTTGGAAAAAATCTCATAAAGAGAGACTAATTTATTAAACAAAACAAGAAAATGAACTAAAAACTGAAAATAAAAGGGTAAAAGGGACTTACCATGGATGAAATCATCCATGGCAGCCCCTAACTGATGAAGAAGGGGTAGAGGAGGCTAGGGTTTGAAAGAGAAAAAAGAGAGAGAAGGGGGCGGCTTAATTAAGGGTTCTATGTATGTATAAGTTAATAAGGTCAAAGCAAGTCGTTTTCAGGTCAGAAATGTCAACATGAACCTAACCCGTTTAATTAAATGGTTAATTTTGTCAACCCATTTACTTATATGGGTCAAAGTCCCAACCCCAATCTATTTATTTCGGATTAGGTTCGAGTTGGGTTATCAGGTTGGTTCAACTTTTGCCAACCCTGTATCCATTAACTTATTACCAAATATGTTTAGTTTCCTATTAGTTTAAAAAATAAGGAAGATTAGATTTTTGGATAATACACGTCGAGACATATTTAACATGGTTCCATATTAATATATTTTTTCGTATAAGTAGCGTAATAATATGGCCGAAGTTCAGATAGACATGAGACCACATTAGAATACACCATAAATATTGAGACCAAGATCAGACCTTAATAAATTCAGAACAAAATATCTTATATAACTAAGCTTAAAATTTAAGTGATCTGACAAAATACTTTTGGTTAGACCATTTGACACAAGACCGACGATTTTAACATTATTAATTCTTTATGTTGCTTTAACATTATTTACTTAGAGGGAGAACAGGATTACGAATATACTTTTTTCGTTTTTTTAGTAATGTCTTTTTACACTATTGTTGGAGTTTATTAATCATCATCCTTTTTCCATGTTAAACTCCAAGCATGTTGCTTCAAAAGAAGAAAAAGATCAATGTCCTACATTGCTAAAATACATGAGTTTTTCGCTCTTTATATTGGCAAACTCCTTTAAGCTTTGTTAGACGGTTATAGCCTATAGGGAAGGAAGTAGTCACCACATATACGTGCGCTCGCATTCGTGGGTGGGTGATATCCTTTTGCTTCCCATTATTAATTTTTTGGCTGAAATTGACAACTCTTTATCCTCGCTAATTTATTGTCTGTTAAAGATTTTAATTTCATTAATCTTTGTCGATTTTATCTCCCCTGATCTTTTGCCTCCATTGATTTTTTCTGTTAATCCCTGATTAAGTGGTAATTGATTAAGATTATTATTTTTTTGTTATGGCTGGTTTGCATGGCTTTATAAGCTCCTGTTCTTTTCTCCAAAAAGTCAGTCGCAAAAATTCTCTTATGATCAGATAAATAAACTTTAAACTTATTTAGGTAATATTCAAGAGTGTTCTCAGATTGTATCTTTGTACTACACCTGGAGAGATAGTCGTCGTGTACACCTGGAGGTTGGGTGCCAAGAGGGCTTGTTCGTAGTAGGGTAGCTTCAACTCTAGGCTAGTGCTAATTCACACCACGACTTTATTCAAGCTAAGGTTGTTCAGTGTACAAGTCTTTATTCCTACAACTATCTCATACTCCACTTTGATAATCTTATAAGTTATAACGTTTATAAGTAAGTTTAAATATGATCATATGGAATCTTGTACGATTTTGTCTCAGTACATAATTGCAATATATCAAGTTATCAACTTTCTATAACTAATACATGGGCTTTACTAGACGTGCAAAGTAAAAATGGTAATCTAAACACTTGTTAGAACACATAGTTTAAGAGGATAAGTTGGTAGATAAAACCCTCATTCTTCTTAACTGAGAAACTGAGCTGAACTGAACTGGGAGATACTGAACTGCATAGAGTAACTGAACTGAACTGAACTGAAATGAAAATAAGTCCAAAAGAACAGGACCGAAATTAAATTTAGTGGGATGATATTTTTATTAGATGAAAGAGAAAAAAGTATTCGAAAACTAATATCTCTATTATATATGGGAACTCCTCACCTTTTGGTGTCCACCCTTTTTACCCAAAATACCCCTAATAACTAAACAAAACTACTAATTGCTTTCTCTCATTTTTTTTTTTTAAAAAATCCCTACAATTGAAAAGCAGTTACATTTTAGATCTGCACAAGTAAAAACAAAAATAGAACAATATTACTTGAATGACGATTAAATTAAAACTTCCACAAAATCACTTATACACGATGTCACGCACGCATCGCGTGCAACAAATACTAGTAATAATAATAGAAGCACGTCAATAACAAAAATGTTCAATCTAATTCGAAACCGGTTAAAAAGGAGAA
This sequence comes from Beta corolliflora, assembly GCA_947648045.1. Taxonomy (NCBI): domain Eukaryota; kingdom Viridiplantae; phylum Streptophyta; class Magnoliopsida; order Caryophyllales; family Amaranthaceae; genus Beta; species Beta corolliflora. The sequence continues at coordinate 105,951 of CANSZD010001656.1, read as the reverse complement.
TATTCAGACTAAAAGAGTAGAACTTTAAAAAACGGCGGGAAGGAAATACACACAGACTTATCATATATGCATTCCATGAAAAAGAAGTTGGAAGCGTTCAACACGCATCTACAATAAACTTTTCCGCCAAAAAACTTTGGCCATGCCGTTGGATAAACGCCTTGACCGTACTAAATTGTCGGTCATCTCACGTGACTCAGTGACTCTTTAACCGAAGACGAATCTTATCTGCTTTTTCTCGTTTGCACTTTGGCGTATTCTATCTAGCTTTTGCTATCTTCACTGCCCGTCACATAATGTCCTATCTAACAGCTTTTTTTACAGGACACGTGTCCTTTTTATTGTGGCTGTAGGAAAAAGATTTCAACCAATTCTTTCTCTCAGCTAAGATTGCTGTAAGATTAGCATCTTCTCTAGGGTTTGGGAGTATTTTATTGGAAGTTAGGTAGGACTATAATGTCAGTTTCAGTGCTCATAGAATATAGTAATTGACAAATGTCATTTTCTTTTTTCAAAAAAAGTGATTCAGAAGAGTAATGGACGTGGGAAACTGGGAATGTACCATCCAATTAATGTCATGGTGTATGCAACATCTGATAAAATTGGAACGACACAGAAAAGATATTGCGGCTAAAGTTACTTTTTGTTGACGGTTGGTATATTGGGTAATAGTACCAATCATTGAAGATACTCCCTCCGTTTTTTATTGGTCGTCGTAGATTCTTTGAAAAGATAGTTTTTGTTTTGCTTTTATTATAGTAACAAAAATGTGAACTTTGATTATTATTTTACGTCGTTGTCAGATATAACAATTAGTAGTGTTTTTTTTGAGGGGAACAATTAATAGTGTTTAAATACTCCATTCCTTCTTCAAAACTTTATCCCTTTGTTATTGTTAAAGTCAAGCTCATTAAATTTGATCCTTTCGAATTTATATTTTTTTACAAGCAATTTTGTTAGATTTGTCTTAATGTATATGGTCAAAATATGTTTTTTTCATAGTACTTATTAATACATAAATAAAGTATAATTGATTAAGCTTGTATATTCAAATCATAAAATTAAAAGAACAAAAAGGTAAAATTTTTAGGAGAGAGGGTTTCATTTTTATTTGGGGAAAACAACACTTTTGCTAATGGCACCTGGAAAAATAAATTAGAATGTAGCCAAGATGTGAACTATCTACTTCATTTAAAAAAAATGTGAACAAAGTACTTCTTAGTTCTAACATAACTAATTTACTAATATATAGGATGGGGAGAGGTGAAATGAAAAAGTTCTGCCATTGTTGCTAATCATAACCTTTTTTTGGCGGTGCTAATCATTATCTTATGAAAAACATTAGATTTATCTTTTATGAATAACATAAATTTACGAGAGGAAACATTTAGTGGAATCAACGGATTATAATTTATGATAACTTTAGTATTATGTTTGGAAATTCATCCTTACTTCTCTTAATCTCGTCCCACTAATCAATTACTTTCATTCCACAAAATTATACTATTTCAATATATATATATAAGATGGAAAATTCATTCATATATTCTCTTTTAATTTCATGAATTATGCATTCCACACAATTCTACTATCTTTTACTATAAGTAAAAACTGTATATCCCAGGCAAATAGGGAGAGAATGGTAAATTAAAACTAGATTTGTTTATGAACGGAATGGCCTGTCAAGTACGGGTGTTCATAAAAACCAAAACTGAAAAGCCGTACCGAAAAACGGTCCAAACGGGTAGTAACCGTACCGATAAAAAAGAGTTTTAATGGTACGGTTACCGAACCGATAAAAATAACGGTTAAATGGTACGGTTACGATTATGATTTTTGAGTAAACGGCTAACTGAAAAAGCGAAATAATTTTTCCTCTATTTAATTATTGTGAAACATTTTCCAACAATTACATTAATTCTAATGTTTGTTACTAAGTAACAACAATTAGAGGAAGTATGTGATTATTTGAAAACTTTAGTACTAATATAAACACTATAATTAAGAAATGGAGTAAATTCTTAGTGTTATTATCAATGTTGTTAGGATCGGGATCCCACTTTGGATCGGTAAGGGGGGGGGTAGGATCGAATCGGTAGAATCGAATCGTAGGATCGTAAGATCCAACCAAATTGCAAAAAAGAGTAACAAAAATGCTTCCAAATGAATAAATACACATCTTTCAAACAATATGGATGCTAAATACCTAGTTTTTCTCACATAATATTGATATTTCAAAGTTAATATGGCTTTACAAGAGTAAAAAAAATTAAAGAAGAGAAATATTTGCGTGTATGAAGTTGGGTTATCATTTATTGGGATTCACTAGTAGAATAAATGCTTATTGTTGCGGTCATTAAGTGGCCTATTGCGGCGGTTTTGACCGCGCAGCAATTAACGGCGCAACAATAGGTAATTAAATGCAACAATAGGTAATTAAACATATCTTGCGGTTTTAAAAAAACCGCAAAGCAATATTACAACATATTCTTTGCGGTTTTCGAGAAAAACCGCAGCAATATACATATTTTTTATTATAAAAATAAAGTATATTGCTGCGGTTTCTAGGAAAAACCGCAGCAATATGCTGTAGTTAATAATAAAAAATAGGCATATTGCTGCGGTAACTAGCGAAAACCGCAGCAATAGGTACTAGTACAAGTAAATTTTTTCTTTTTTTTTGCATTTTGTCATCAAATTTCAAAAATAAAAATGCTGAAAAAAAATAAAACACAACAAATGCAAAGTAATGATAAACAAAACTTTCTCAAATAATTGAGATACTAGTTTCAAACACAAAATTCTTATGTAAAAAAATGCAAACATCACTAAAGCAACACAATGTATAAAAAACAAAATATATATTACAAAATATAAGAAACCGAAAATAAAAAAAAAATTCTAAAACAAAAATCTACAAACATATCTAAAAATCGAAAAAAAAAACGAAAAATAAAGAAAACGAAAAACTGAAACGAAAAAAAGAAAAAGAAAAAATAGATCTCCTGCCAACCGAAGAAGAAAACAAGGGGAATCGAAGAAAACGAGGAAGAACCGGATTGGACGAAGAACGAACGAGATCTGAACGAACGAACAAGGACGATTCGAACGAACGAAAATCCGGATGGTGAACGAACGATTGTTGATGGCGACGAAGAACGAACGAGATCTGAACGAACGAACAAGGACGATTCGAAGTGAAAATCCGGATGGTGAACGAACGATTGTTGATGGCGACGAAGAACGAACGAGATATGAACGAACGAACAAGGACGAGGACGAGGAAGCTTCGCGGGTGTTGCGTCGAGCGACTGTTGCGACCCAGACGAGGAAGGCTGATGGCGTGAGGGAGGGAGGAAGTGACGGTGGGTGAGGAGGGAGGAAACGCCGGTTGGTGAGGAGAGATAGAGGAGGAAGGAGATCTAGAGAGGGTGAGGAGTGTTACTGTGAAAGTGAAAGTGAGGAATGAGGAGGGAGGAAACGGCGCCCATTTTATTAAACTCTAATGACCCTATTGTTGCGGTTTTTAGAAGGAACCGCAGCAATAAATTAATATAATATTTTTTAATCTAATTTTAATATATTGCTGCGGTTATTGTCAGAAACCGCAGTAATATGTTTGGTCAAATAGTAAAAAAAAATTCAAAAATTTTCCGTTGAAACCATATTGCTGCGGTTTTCGGCCAAAACCGCAACAATATGGTTATTTTATATTTTTCCTTTTCTTTGTACGTGATATATTGCTGCGTATGGGTAAAACCGCAGCAATATCACCGCAGCAATAAGCAATTATTCTACTAGTGATTAAAGAAAAAAGTTAGTTGCTTTAGGGATCATTTTAATAAGTAAAGAAGTAGGATATTCCGATCCTGACCGATCCTAGCCGATCCTGACCAATCCCAATCGATCCTACTTCGATCCTGATCGATCCTGCAATAATCTAAGTGAAAAACGGGATCGTCCGATCCTACTCCGATCCTACCGATCCTATACAATCCTACCAGATCCTGCTACGATCCTGACCGATCCTACTGCGATTCTACCAGCCTTGCGATTCTGCTTACGATTTGGATCGTTTTGCTAAAACCGGATCGTAGGATCGTACGATCCTACAATCCGGATCGCGATTCTAACAACAATGGTTATTATGTTCTCCAATGGATTTATTACTCATTTTATAATAAATTTTATATTAGAGTATACATAATATATAAGTATATGCACAAACAAAAAATAGAAAATACATATTTACATTAAGTAAATATAATAGTATAACTAGAATAACGGTTAATGGTTAACCGAAAAACGTACCGAAAAACGGTTAACCGCTTAGGCGGTAACCGGTCTAAACGGTTACGGTTCACAAAAAAAGCGAACCAAAACTTTTGGTTACCTAATCGAAATGTTATTTCGGGACGGTTAACCACCCATGAACACCAATACTGCCAAGCCCGACCCGTTTGACCTATTATGATAGACGGGCTTGGACAACATCTTTCTTAATAAATCTAAATACGGGTGGCCTTGGCCCGTCCCATTAATATCAATGGGAGGGCATAGGCAAAATACTATTTAAAACTGGTCGGTATATTTTTTCATGAATTTTTATTTTAAATTATTTAGAGAAAAATTAGAGTTTTAATGTTTAATTTTTCTCTATTTGGAGTAGTTTGTAATTTTGTATGTATTATTGTTTTTTAAAGAAGAACGTATCAAGTTCTCATTATTTCTCTAACTCTCACCTTACAAATTCCCGCTTTTTCAAAAAGTAAAAAATTATTATTCATTTCATTTCATGATTTTCACGTTATTTCATTTTATGAAATTCTTATTGTATGTGGTTAAAACTTTGTAGCTATATGGAATTTTTTTTGGTTAATAGTAAAGTAACTTATTTTTTTTAAAACCTTTTAGACCCCTTAGCATGTTGGCAAGCACAACCGTTAACTAGGGCGGTTAATGTCGTTAATCTTATTAATTGATCTCAACCCTCATAAATTCATCTTTTGAATATCCAAAATTATTTGTAGTTCCTTTATTTCAATTTAATCTATACACTTTGTATTTTGCCACTATTTACAATATTTCACTTTGACCATCATTTGTGATTTACACATAAGGAAAAATATAGTTATGTGGGATATTATTAGATTTGTCTCAACACATATTTTTAAGAAATGAACTTTTAATGATTTTTACTTTTTCATAATTAGAGATATTAATAGTCAAAACTTATATAGGTGAGCGTAAAAGTCAAACTGTATAAATTAAACAAAAACTAAGGTGGTATACGACAGTCTCTCTATACCCAATTTATTTAATTACAAATACTGTTTAAAGTCATGCTTTAGTAAACGTAGAAGTGAAAACTAGAGTGGAGGGTTCATATATTTTTTGTTAACATTAAGGGATTATATCTTTTACACATATTATATTAGGCCGAACTGCGAAAGAGCTTGTAGTATTACATCTCCATCTCCCGTGTTCTTGTGGTAAGGTCGAATTCTCATATAAATAGATTTTCTCAAAATATGAGGAGGTTGGAGTAGTTGGTTAGCTTAGCTCTCTGACTTCCAGGCAGGAGGCCAGGTTCAAATCTCACCAAATTTATCCTAAGAGGGATTGCCCCTTGTTTTTCCCTTCCTAGAAAGAGTCTTCTTTTTACCCCCAAAAAAAAACAAAATTTTATCTTTTATTTTAGGTAGGTAAGTTGAAATCTTTGCAAAGAGGGGGGATATTGGGGATCACTTTTGCAAGGAACAAAACTTGATTCCAGTACCTTTATGATTGAAAATAATGCTAATATCACTAGGCTATCACCTAATACTCATATACAATTTTTTTTCTCAACTTCTTATTTATGAGAATTCCTCTTACAACGGGTGATCAAAAATCCATTCATTCATTATGTATATACTTCCTTTGTTTCAAAATAAGACACACTTCAATAGATACGCATGCCAACATATAAATTTAACTACTAATATCTCTAATTCTATACATGTAAAAATTGTAAAAAATTGATATTATGAAAGCATATATCGAGACGAATCTAACAAGATCCTATATGACTATATATATTATTTCTTATGTAAAAAAAACATGGTCAAAAGAGAGTGCGTAAATAGTATAAAAATCAAAACATGTCATCTATTTTAAAATGGAGGAAATATATTTATAAAAGCAGGTCGAACCAATAGCACCAGATTCCGATCCATGATCTAAAGCGTTTTCTTTTTAGATTGTGTGGTCTACGCTATTTGGTTCTACTCCGTATCAAAAGTTAGGCAAAACACTAGCTACTAGACTAGAATTCTATAATGTGAACTTCAGTGCTCATAGAATAAAGCAACAGACAAATGCCATAATCTTCTATTGCAATAAAATGGTCTGACAGGACTAATGGACACGAGGAACTGGGAAACCACCGTTTAAGTAAGCCACAGTGATATTGCAAAGTAAAATTTAATGAAACTTATGATTAAATTAAATCGATAACATGAGGCTAACCTCTAAAGTATTCCTAGCTTATAGCTGATCAGTTATATGAACGTTTGGATTTATCGTACCAATCATCAACGTACTCTCTTAGTTCCATTATTTGTCAATGCTTAAAAGAGACGGCTCGAGGTAGACTTTTACGGCCAGTCCTTTGTTAACTTTGATCATTATTTTATATACTCCATTTTAATTTAATTGTGACACTTTTTGTATGTACAACTCCTTATATAAAATTTTAATTGGGTATTAAGAAGGGTAAGGAGAAGTGATTAAGAAGGGATGGGGGACCACTGCATATGGGGTTAAAAGGAAGAGAGGAGAGAGAAATCAGGGACCACTTGATTTCCCTCCTGATTTCCCACGTGAGTTTGGAGGGAATGTTATAAAGTGAGAAATTTTTCCCACCAAGTCAGATTTGCCTCCTCCAAAAAAAAAATTGGAGCCAAAATAAATTTGTGAAATTTTAAATCTGATTCAAATCTCCACAATATATCCAAAATAATACCACCATATTCTCTCTCTTCTATATATACCCCAAACTTAAATCAAGGGCATTTACACAAAATGAAGAGAGAGATAGAGAGAATGTTTTTCACTTTGAATGGTGTAGTTACACAAGCAATTAAGTTTAGAAATTAGTTCACAGCACACACATCACTGTAATTAGTATTAATCCTACAAATTAGGGGACTGAAATTCCAAAAAAAAACATCCAACTTCAGTCTTGGTTCTTCACAGCTATCTACCAAAATGGAGTCATTAGATGTTGAGGATGTTAGTGTTCAAAACCTTCAATAGCTCCTAGACATTGAAGGCATGGAAGAGGAGTTGCTGCTGCATGAAATGGGAACTCATTATGATAGTGATGATAATATGTACTCAGACAACGAAGGTGCAGGCACAGAAACAGAAGAACAATCACATCAACATCAACACCAACTAGAAGCTCAGCAACAACAGCCACAACCAGCACAACATAGCAATGTAAGTTCAAATAGAACGAAACAAGAATTGAGTTTAGAGACAAGAAGAATGTTAATTGATGAACTTCTTACGTTGGAAACACATGGTAAACTTCCATAGGGTGTTAAAAGAAAAATTTCAAAAAAATTTAACATTCATAGGATGATACTAGATAGACTATGGAATGATGCAAAACAACAAAGAGCAAATGGCCATGTATAGATGTAAGGAGAAAAAAATTTGGAAGATGTGTCAAAAAACTTAAAGTCTATGATGAGGCATGGCTTCAGACAGTCCCACTTCATCTGAGGACAAGTATTAGGGCATTTGCTGGTCATCTTAAACTCCCTCATGTTGCTGTGGATAGACTCCTTAAACAGGGAAAACTCAGAAGCCATACAAGCATCAACCATCCCAAGTTGACAGAGGAACACAAGCTGGACAGAATGCACTAGGTATTGAAACATATACTACCAACAACCAGCACAGAACCACCAACATTTGTTAATATGCATAATGTAATTCACATTGATGAGAAGTGGTTTTATTTAACGGTTTTTTCACCAGGTACCCCTGAGGTTTCACAATATTCACCTGGTACCCACGCGTTTTCAATAATTTACCTAGTCCCCCCTGAGGTTTTGAAAAATCACCAGAATACCCTTAATGACTAACGGACGTCAACTCCGTTAGTCATTAGGGCTAAATCAACGAAATTAACCCCTAACTAACCTAATTAATACTAATTAATTATAATTAAACCTAATTAATACTTTTACATCCTAATTAACCTATCTCTCTCCCTAACCCCTAACCCCACCACCCTCCCACCACCCAACCACCCACTCCCCCACCCTCCCACCACCCTTGGCCCCCCCTTCCCAACCCCTCCTCCAGCCCCCCTCCCCGCCACGCAGCGCCACCCCAGCCCCTCCCCTTCCCCACCACCCCAGCCCCGCATCCCCCATCCCCTTCGAAACAATACTCGCCGGCAAAATCCTTCGAGCGTCGACATGGTAAAGATGTCGAGAATTCCCCACCCTCCCCCCATCCCCGTCGATTCGAACCCGCGACCGCCAAATTTACCGCAATTCATCTTCGTTGTGGAATCGAAATTCATACGGTCAGATTCATACACTCGTATACCGTAATTCATCTTCGTTTTGGACCGAAATTCCAATCGATGGGTACTGCGAGGGGTGGGGGAGGGGTTGCGCGGGGTTGGGGTGGGGGGAGGGCCTGGGGTGGTGGGGGAGGGGGCGAGGGGTGGTGGGGTGGTGGGAGGGTGGGGGAAGGGCTACGGGGTGTAGGAGGGGGGGCTGGGGGGGGAGGTGGGGGGTGGAGGGAGGGGCAGGGGTGGTGGGAGGGTTAGGGTTTAGGGTTAGGGTAGGGTTAGAAGTTAGGGTTAGATTAGGTTAATTAAGTTTTTTTTAGGGTCATAGTTAACGGAAAGTTGACGGTAGAGTCACGTCAGGGATTTTTCAAAACCTCAGGGGCACCAGGTGAATTATTGAAAACGCGAGGGTACCAGGTGAGTATTGTGAAACCTCAGGGGTACCTGGTGAAAAAACCGTTTATTTAAACCCAGATATGAGGAGGTTCTACTTACTCCCTGCTGAGGATGATCCTTATAGGTGCTGTGTTTCTAAGAGGTACAAAATAAAGGCTATTTTCATGTGTGCAACATCAAGACCCATCAAGGACAAAGAAGGGAACATGATACATGATGGGAAGTTTGGTATTTATCCATTTGTTGAGTATGTAAGGGCATAATATTCAACTAAAAACAGAAGAGCAGGCACACTTCAAACTAAAGCACTTGATAGTCTCACAAAACAAAGAATGAAGGATAAGATTATCAACAACGTCATCCCTGCCATCATGAGAAATTGGCCTGAGGGTTTGTCAAAAGACATCTACATCCAGCAAGATAATACAAGGCCACATATTCATGCAGATGACCCACAATTTAGGGCAACAACAACTCAAAATGGGTTCAACATTCAATTGATTAATCAACCAGCTCAGTCTCCTGACCTAAATGTGCTAGACTTAGGATTTTTCAGAGCAATACAAGCACTGCAGTATCAGTCCTTTCCTAAGACCCTAGATGATTTGATCACAAAGGTTCAAGATTGCTATGATTTTTTTGACTCAGAGGTCTTGAAGTATACATGGCTACAGTTGCAATATGTGATGGTGGAAATTCTTAAGTGCAAGGGGGAAACAGTTACAAGAACCCACATCATGGAAAAAGAAGGTTGGAAAGGCAATGATTACTTCGACAAAATGTCACAGTTGATCAATCAGTGATTAATGAGGCAGTTGCTTACCTTAATGAGAGACTCATTAATGTTGGTGAAGCATTTGAATACATTGATGAAACGACAGACTAGTTTTTGAAAATGAAGAAGGCAACATTTTGGAGAAGAAAAAGTGCAACAACATTTTGAAGAAGAAAAAGTGCAGCAACATTTTGAAGAAGGAAAGTGAAGCAACATTTAGAAGAAGAAAAGTGCAACAACATTTTGAAGAAGAAAAGTGCAACAACACTTTTTTGTGTAAATAGGTTGGAAGGCAAGTTTTTTGTGAAATAGCATTGGGGTATACAGATGCAAGCATGAAGATGTAATGCAACAACACTTCTAAGCAAACCATAATAGGTATGGATATACAATTGGATGAAAACATGTCAAAGTGAAGGGAATTTTTTTTGTTAATATGGGTATACCTTTGGTTAGTATTAATGTGAAGTTTTTTTTTGTGTTAAAATGAAGAGTAAGGAGTGGTTTGTAAAGCAGTGTTGCAAGAGACATTAACCAATATGAATTAGCTTATGCATGGTTTATGTTTTATATTTTAGCTTTAGTCCTATTTACAGCTTTAAAACATATCTAAGGCTTATCAATTTATTAGTGTGAAATGCACTAGAGGAAAAATTGTCATTTGCTGCTTTAAAAGGGCTGCGCTTGTGTTGAAAACCGCAGCCCTTCCGTTAAGGGTGCGGTCAGGCCCAAAACCGCAGACCTTGGTTAGATAAAGGGTCGCGGTTTCGGGCCCGACCGCCCCTTAAAGGAAGGGCTGCGGTTTACCACTTAACCGCAGCCCTTTTTTTTAATTTTTTAATCCCCACAAGGCCAAAACAAACCGCGCTCATTAATTTTACTTCCCTCCACACATTTTCGTTCCTCCTTCTTCAAACAGCGAAAAGAGCACCCACCCTCACACCCACCCTCACACTACGCCTCTCGCTCTCTTCGACCTCGCACTTGCTCACCTCCTCCCTGCAACTCGCACTTGCTCACCTCCTCCCTGCAACTCGCACTTGCTCACCTCCTCCCTGCAACTCGCACTTCCCAACTCAACCACCGACAACAGTAGAAACCTAATTTCGCTGCCACGCCACCATCCTCGCCTCGCAACGCCTCCATCGAGAAAGAGCGTCGCCGAACCAGCAAATCACTTCTAATATGTGTTAAATTCATTGTAAGTTTTCTATTTTCTTGTAGTTTTCGTTCGATTGTTTGCTTTTCGCTCAAATTTTGATTGTTGTTTTGCGTTTTCTTGTTGTTGGCCGATTTTCATGCATTTACTTAGTTTGAGTTAGTTTCTTTGAGTTTTGATGTCGATTTTGATTTTTTATAGTTGTTTGTAGATCTATAGTTGCTAATTTTGTAGAGTAAGTTTGCTCCTCTTCGCACTCCTCATTTCCAAATTTTCAATTATTTCAGGTTGGTATTTCAAAATTCTTGTATAATTCTGCTATTAGGGCTTTGTGTCCATTTCAATTTAGCAATTTCCTGTCCATGTCTGTTGTTAGGGAAACTGGAGGTATGTGGAGATAAGTTTTCTGTGGATTTTCGTAACAGAGGGATAAGTTTTCTCACTCTCTCATCTCACTCTTTTGTAAATACTTAGCTTCAGATCTCTTGATTTTTCCTTGTATAATCAATCTTAATGCACTGAAAATGTTGACAATAATGCTTTGCTTATATTAGATTTCTTTGTTCGACTTTGCTCATATTATCTCATCGTTCATTCATGTCTGCAAATAGCTTTATTTTCTCCTATTTTTGCCTGCTAAATTTTTTGTCTCTTTTATGAGGATTAATAGATCAAATGATTGTATTGAATTAATGGTTTTATGATGGATGTCTAGAGAATTAGTCTCATTTGGTTAGTGTTTTGAAGAAATTTCTTGTTTTTTCGGTTGGTTTTTTAGCATTGTTGGTTGAATATTGATGCATAGTTTTTGGTTTTCTGAGTTGGTTAGTGCCTTATTGATTATGATATCCTTGCTTTGGTGAAATTTTATTGGTGGCTTTGTTTGATTTTCGGTTTTAAGGCACAATTAGTGTGCACCATTGTTCTTCTCTGAGATTCTTTTATTTTCCATTGTAGTCACTGGAAGATCACATCGCCTGCTACCTTCTATGCTACAGCGGGTGGAATAGCTGCCACATTTATTTCTATTTCCTTTCCTTTTGGTTATCTTCGCCTACCAGAGAACTCCACAGAACAGCAAATGACCCATCAAAGGTATGACCAAAGAAAAAGCCACTGGTTTTCTGCTGTTGGTATGTCTTTTCTTTGATTGTTCATGGAAATTGTCTTCAATAAGCATTCAAATATTCAGTGAGAGAACATGATAGAACAGCCTAACTTTTTTTGTGTTCCCTTTGGCCCCATTTATATACCAGAGATGATGTAATAGAAATCCCAGGCCCGAATCTCATATCATGCTATAAAATGCACCATCAGGGTCCTAAGCATCTTAATACTTACTGAGTTTACTATAATTAGGATTCATTGACCGCTTGCTTAAGCTAAATTGATAAGTCATATCTGCACGAATGTCTATCATGGTTTGATTGTAATTTCAAGTGGTACATATTTATGAAATTATAGAGCTTTCCTTGCACATATGCAGTCAGAAATGCTGTAAAATTAAGAATCCATGTGATTTTGTCATCTCTTCTAAGTTTGAGTACAATATATATGGATAAAATTTGAGTGACTACAGTTTTTGAGGTATGTAGTTCAGATGATTATCTCTTAAATTTTCAAGGAAAGGCGATAAACTCTCCAAATGCCTTGAATATGCAAATTTATCTATTTCTAGACTCACTCTTTAGCTTAGGCCTTTGTTTCTTCATGCATTGGTTATTATTTCACTCTTTTTTTGCTTATTAAATAATCTTCTATTTAGATGATTTTTACCTGTATTTCATATGAGTTTCTTAAACGAAATACCAATGTCTAGAAATATCTTTAAATTCTACATTCCTTTTCATATTTAACTACAACTAGATGGCATGCTTATCAGGGAATTGATTTGTAAGTGGCACATAGTCAAGCAAACATGTGGTTTTCTATATCCTGCACTCACTTTTGGAGATTGCTTCAACACTCAACACCACTTTTGCACACCATCCACTGGAGCATATTGAGCAATATAACTTATCACTATGGTGCAGAAGCTCAAGCTTATCCCGCCCAACATGCCTTTTTGGGTCCTCTCGGTTAGTTCCCTACCTTGCTTCAGATTTGAACACCAAAGATAAGCTGCAATTGCACCTAATTTACTCTCATTTCCTGTCTTTTTTTTTTATCTCAACAAACATCAGGTAATGGATGATTTTGGGGTTTCGATTTTATCACAATTGGTTCTGATTTTATCTGTTTTGTTAAAGGTGTTCGTCAATTTGTTAATTGATTCTTCCTTTTTTTAGTTCCATGAAATACCTAATTGTTCCTCTCATTTTTCTCTTCCCTTTTATGAATTTTTTCATCAGATGCTTAAAGATGCTGCATTTATTGACGTTATTGCCAAGGATAAGACTGATCAGGTACTCAATCTCAGACCATCTCATCCTTCTATTTATCCCCCTTCTATTAACTTATCTTAGAATTCTTTTTCCGATTATGTTTTAGAAATTAGAACCATCCTATCCGAAGTTGATTGTTCGAGGATGAACCTTATTTATCCCCCTTTTCCCCTTAGTTGAAGATGATTGTTCGAGGAATTAGTATGGGCATTGTAGCCCCTTTGGGATCATGGTGTTGGTTTTATTGAATCTTTTTGGCATTGATTGATTGTTTCATGCATAAAGTTGGTGAATATTAGTTAGTTAATGATTTTTGTGGGATTTCTTGGCGTACTATGCATCTAAGTGGTTATTTTAGGACTTCAATTGCCTTGATGATGAAATCATTTCAGTAGTGTATAGAAGCTGATCATGTACTATCTAAGTTGTTCTGTCATAAATTTTGCTATGTAAAGAGTTAAGCTTTTTGCATTTTCACTAGTGGAAAAAAACACAAGGAGTTTTGAATTGCGATTTTAATTGTTATAATTAAACTAGGATTATAAGATACTGTTGGTAAAAGAGTTTTGAACCAACACTAACAAGTTAATAATAATATTATGTTCACTTTTTCTAGCAATTAATAATTAATCACAACAAAAATTAACAAAATAAAACTAAAAAACCAAAAAAGAAAAAAGCCAATAAAACTAACTCCTTTGGCAATGGTGACTTGAACTATCTCCTCCCCCCGTCCCCCCGCCCCTGCCAGCCCCCCCTCCCTGCTGCACTCCCCCCCTGACCAGCCCCTGCAGCCCTCCCCCCTTGCACTCCCCCCTCCCTGCCCGCCCCCCTCCCTGCTGCACTCCCCACCGACCGGCCCCTGCAGCCCTCCCCCTGCACTCCCCCCCTACCGCACTCCCCCCACCTCTTGCCCCTGCTTGCACTCCCCCGACTAGCCCCTGCGACCCTCCCCCTGCTTGCACTCCCCCTGCACCCCCCTGCTGCACTCCCCCCTCACTTTGCTTCCCCCTGCTGCACTCCCCCGACCGGCCCCCGCATCCCTCCCCCTGCTTGCACTCCCCCTGCACTCCCCCTGCTGTACTCCCCCCCTCACTGCTTGCCCCCGCTTGCACTCCCCCCGACCGGCCCTGCAGCCCTCCCCCTTCTTTGCACTCCCCCTGCACTCCCCCCTGCTGCACCCCCCCCGCTCTGCCCCCTGCTGCCGCACTCCCCTTCCCCCAACCGAAGATGAATTATGAAAATTATGCGAGAGAAGGAAAAACAAGACAAAAATATATAAACCAATAAGGTCCTTTTGGAGGGGTATGAGACTATGAGATGAAAATTTCTGAAAAATTTGAATCCTTCCATATACAGGAAATATTATGTTGTTTGCTTCTATTTTTGTAATGAAAGCTTCCAAAGTTTTAGACCTAGTTCTGCCTTTTGATTTCCTGCGGTCTTTGATTAATCTTGCTTTGGCATGCCTTAATGACGATGTGTAATTTTACCCTACATGATAACCTGTGGTTGTTTATGTAATGTCTGCCAATTCCTCTCTCTTAAGCTCCTTCTTTCCCCCGATTTTCTTGTATTTGATTTCTTACTAACTTGTACTCTTTTTCTTAAGCCGGCAGGGTAGACTTCTTGCTCATTTAGGTGATAATGCTGCTGCTGCTGCCAGTACATTTCAGAAAATCCTAGAGTCATGGTATGCATATGGACTTTATGGTAGTTGATTTGTATTAATCTCTGGAGTATGAGAAAAAGGTATGTGTTATTCTTTCTCTTTAATTTTTTTGTGCTGCTTTTAATCGAATTATGTTTTAGAAATTAGAACCCTTTTATCCGAAGTTGATTGTTCGAGGATGAACCTTATTTTTCCCCTTTTCCCCCTTAGTTGAAGATGATTGTTCGAGGAATTAGTATGGGCATTGTTGGCCCCTTTGGGATCATGGTGCTGGTTTTGTTTAATTGTTTTTGCCATCATTGCTTAGTTCATGCTTAAAGTTGGTGAATTTAGTTAGTTATGGATATTTGTAGGATTTCTTGGCCTAATATGCATCTAAGTGATTGTTTTTAGGGCTTTAATGGTTTGATCCATGCCCAAGTTGTTGTTTTTAAGACTTTAATTGCTTGATCTATCTATCTAAAACTCTATGTTATTGTAAAATTAATCCAATTAACAAGACTTTATACATCCATGATGATACGAATGTCCAATTTTCCAACGATGCTTTTTATGGTGTTCGTAACTCCTTTAACGGGTCAGATTTCATCCAATTCAATGCTTCTCTTTTTTTTTTAACATGAATTTCATACATCTATGTGGTGAACTGAATGTATGGTACATAAGTACTGATGTTTATGATTGGAGATTTCTTGATGCTGCGTGTTAACATTTTTTATTGGAAACTGGACCTCATTGGTTCTTATTTTCTGATCTGGGATATTGTAGGACAGGATTCATTCAGGATGGTGTTACCTGCCACATCCTGACAAGGTAGAAACTGGAGGAGAAGATGCTCACTTCATATGCATATAAAAACAACTGGTTGGTGTTGCAGATGGTGTTGGTGGTTGGGCAGATGTTGGTGTTGATGCTGGAGTTTATGCTCGACTACTACATTTTAATTTGTTGCTATTTTCTTTATATTTGTATGAATAACATAAGTTGCAATGAAAAGTGATACTTATATATATATATGTAACTATTATTGGATCATTTAGGACAAAAAAATGCAAAAAATTTTTTTTTTTTTTTTTTTTTGGGTCACAAGGGCTGGTTTTTGAAAAACCGCGCCCTTAGTGGGTTAAGGGCTGCGGTTAAGGGCCAAAACCGCAGCCCTTAACTCACCAAGGGCTGCGGTTTTGGCCCTTAACCGCAGTCCTTAACCCACTAAGGGCTGCGGTTTTTCCTTGACCGCAGCCTTTAACGCGCTAAAGGCTGCGGTTATTTAACCGCAGCCCTTCCTAAATGCCAAGGGCTGCTAGTCTAATGGCTGCGGTCAAAAAACGCAGCCCTTGGGCCCTTTTTGACCGCAGCCCTTGGGCTTTTTTCTCTAGTGATGGGTCTTCTCTAAATCCATCAGGGAGAATGTAATGGTTCATAGAAGAAATTGATTGGTTGATTTAAATCCTCAAGACAATGAGTATTCTTCAACGTGGAGCAAATCAAACCATTATTCTTCTACCACAAACATGAGTCCCTTCATCATTTGGATTACTCATTATGCAAATCTAGAAAAGGTAACTCATTCTACTTCCAACAACAACACACATAAGGTCTCAAACAACTTAGCAGATTTCCCCCCAAACAGTTAGGTTTTATATTGACTGTATCACATCATTAGTCATGTACCTCATCATAGACATTGGGACTTATACTATTTTTCAATCCAAAAAACAGAGTCATGAAACCAACAAATAACCAACAACTAATAATCATCCACTTTAGAACATAATTGAACCTTGGCAACATAGGAGGGTCAAATGGGGCTTCTTAATCCATCAGGGATAATTGTATGGGTCATAGAAGAAATAGGGAGATTGATTTAAATCCTCAACACAATGAATATTTCAATGTGGAGTAAATCAACCTTATTCTTCTCGCCACAAACATGAGTTCCTTCATCATTTGGATTACTCAAGGCAATAATCTACAAAGGGAACTCATTCCATTTCCAACAGCAAAGAAGGACTCATTTTTTTTCATGAAACCAACATTTCAAAATCATCAACCCAACAATTAACCAACAACTCAGAGTCATCATACTCAAACCAACAAATAACCCACACCTACAGTCATCAAGCCAATAAATTCATCCACAACTCAGAGGCATCATCAAACCAACAAATATAACCCACATGTTACAGTCATGAAACCATCATATCACAATCACCAAGCCAACAAATTCATCCACAACTCAGAGGCATCATCAAAGCAACAAATATAACCCACATGTTACAGTCATGAAACCAAGAATTCAAAATCACCAAGCCAACAATTGACAATCATGCTATAATTCGTGTAAAATGATCATAAAACTAATTGAAGGGACTCATTAAATAAACAAAAAACAGGCATATGAATGACAAACAACTCCAAGTTAGGAAGAATAAACCTCAGGGACTCGTTTTTTTGGCTTTACGTCTGAGTAGGAAGGCATGGTAGTCCGGATCCTATTCAGAGGTTGTGTAGGGACTCATTGGCACATCAGGAACGGGTTCATCATCATTAGAAGATACAATATCCTCATACACCTCACACACAGACCACCCCCATCCTTCTCAACATTCATGGCATATTTCTTCCCCTCATCATCATAAATAGGGAAGACATCAGAATTAACAATCTCAGCCTTCTCTTTTCCCTTCACCTCTTTCTCCTTTTTCTCCTTTCCTCTATTTGACACCCCTTTTCGAACCGAATTAGAAGCATATGCTTCAGGCTCCATCAGACCACAGATGATCTAACGCGTAGTCCTCAAAGCACCCTCAAACTTTCCCCCATCAAGCACTCCCTCACCTTTGCCCCAAACAACAACACCTTTACCCTTAGATGCAGAACAGGATCTGGGCCTTAATTGGTAAACTCGGCCTTTTGGTGCACTAGTGGAAAAAACGTTATATGTCACAACACAACCGCTGCGGTCCTTAAGAGAACCGAATCGGTAAATCCTCGAAATTTTGGGTGGGAAACCTGGGAACACTACCACTGCAGTCCTTAAGAGAACCGGATCGGTTAATAGAAAACCGCTCCGGTTCTTTTAACCGCAGCGGTTAATATTGCCCAATTTCATTTACTGGTTACTGGTTGGGCCTTAGAAATCACGCGGCCCAACTCACTCGTCCCTCTTGTTCTCTCATGCGGTCCAGCTGATTCCCACTCTCATTCACCCCATCCCCTTTGAAACCCTAAATTTCTAATCTCTCCTCTCTTCTCCCTCACCCCCACAAACAACATCTACTCTCTCCTCTGTCATGTTACTCTTCCGTCTCTCACCTCAATCGCCACCACCACAATCGACGCTCGAATTGCGAAGTTTGCGACACTTGCGCTTCTTAAAGCCTAGATGATGATTTTGACGGATCTTCTTCTGTGGGTTCCATTTTCTTCCCCTTGCGCCGCTGTAATTCGAGTAAAGTTCAAGAAATTGATGAGTTGGGTTTGAATAATAAGGTTTAAACTCAATTGGGTACTCATCAAATTGCTTCTCCGCTGCTGTCTCGTAGCGGCTGACACAGAGAGAAGGAGGGGAGAGAAAGAAGGAACGCGAGATAAAAGTGGAGCAGCCTGATGAACAAGACATCGACATGACTTATGCTGTTGATATTAACGACAATGAGCCTGTTGCGGTTTTTCCTACTTTCTCTTTCCTCTTTTTTCTCATTTTCTTCATCAAACTTTTGTTTATTTTTCTGATTTTTTTCGGTAAAGGAAAAACCTAATTTGCGACGTAAAATGTGGTATGAAATTATAGGATGTGGAAGATATGAGGAAGAGATTGAAGGAAATGGAAGACGAAGCCGCTGCTCTTCGTGAGATGCAGGCTAAAGTCGAGAAAGAAATGGGCGCTGTTCAAGGTTTTTCTTCTCTTTTTTAGACTATTTTATAATTTTTCGTGGTTTTACGAATAATACTGTTGATTAGTTGACGAATTACTGGAATGGATGATTTTAGGGTTATAATTTGTGTGGAATTGAATATAGATTAGTATTTGATCAGGACGTTGTTTCGTGGATTGTGTTTATGATGTGAATGTGATCATATTGTTGTATGATTTTGGTTGGAGTTGTTTATTTTGATCCTCGTAATTCAAATGTGATCAGTGAGGTTAATGGTTGATATCCAATATGAAATCGCTACTTTTTCGTTTGCAAACAGATGGATGTCTCGGAACTTTGTTACATTTTCCACTGCACTTGTCCGTCTTTCTTCATAGGTAGTAGCGACTAGCGAGACGCATTAGTTGTTGTGGCGATGAGTTTCAGATTGTTATTATATGATAAGATTTTAATCAATCCTTGCACTGAACTGGTAGAATAACAAAATTTGCAAGCATTTTTGTAGCTACTGTTGGTTTTTTGATTCAGATAGTTTCGATTCATTATACTTTTTTGCGTTTTGCAGATCCTGCTGCTGCAGTTGCTGATCAAGCAAACAAGGAGGAAGTTAATTCTCGGTCAGTGTTTGTGGGCAGTGTGAGTTAATTTACATCTACCCTATTGCATATATTAATAACACACATTATTCCTTGATGTAACTTTGTGTGGTGTATATTTCTTACTTGAAAAATTCTCTTTGCTTATTAATGCCTTCTTGCTTGCTACTATATTTCCTTTTTTGGCTGATTTGCCTTCGTTAGGAAGTGGTAGTTTGCAGATTCTAGGATAATTATGACTTAACATAATCATAATAAGTTAAGGAGCAGAATCAGATTCCTTTCCCTTTGCACATTAGATTAGGGGGGGGGGGGGGTTCAGATGTAACAGTAGAAGTAGAAGACGTGCTGATGACACAACTATATGTTGTCCATTGTTAATTTGAAGTTGAAATATTTCCAATTTTGGCTGTAGATGTGGTTTAATAGAAACAACAATTTTCTAAAAGTTCCCATGGCATATGGTAAATTATCTTGTATGTGTTTTCCTTGCTCTCCATTTCAGTTTCGTAGAATGTTTTAGAAAGGTGTCTGCTCATATTGTATAGGGCAATTGAGCAGGATAAAAAATGATTAACTATTAATTGAGGGCATTGTGATCCTTTGCAAATCTTTTATCTCAATGTCCTACTCCTAGGTGTATTCTCTTCGTTAAGGTGCATTTGCTGGGTCAGTTTACATTGGACTTAAGAGAACTGCTACATACAAATCCAATTTGAAGCTTTAGAATGCTTAACTACTCTGTGAAGTAACTTTAAAAGGCAAAATTTGATTTCAGACTTCAAGGGCTGGAAATCTTGAATTCTTGCTAGAGATTTTTGATTCTATTAGTCTGTTATGACATTCTAAAATTCAATTGTAACTGTTTGCTTTATGTGATTCCAGCATGGAAGAAGCAACGAAAAACATGTATGCTTTTAGTACCACAACCTATACTAGTTTCCAATGTATTGTAGACGAAGAAACATCCGAAAATTTCAAGGGTAAATGATGGTGCTCTTTTTTTGTTCTTGTTAGTGCATGAAACCTGAAACTTTGGTTAATTAGCTAAATATTGATCATCATTTGCAGGATTGCCAGGAGTCTTATGGGTGTTGCCTAACTCTTACATAAATGTTAAAAACAATACATACTCAGCTTTGCGATGCTCACATGAGATGCTAACTGTCGGCAAGCTGCTGCTAGTTATATGTACGCCAAGTAATTAGCTAAAGATACTATATCTATTGGTCAATCCAAAGTTTAGTGTTTTCTTTTTGTAGGAAGTTAAGGAGGATTACTTCTTTATGCTCCTTCTGTTGCAGCAAGCTTTGACCATTGCACTTTTATGTATCTAATTATTTATGTTTATGCTTCAATTAAGCATAATATGCTTAATAAAATGAGTATTGATATATACTATTGATTATATATCGATTAATAATGAAAAAATGCGATTTTTTTTTTGGTTTTTGGGGTGGTCAACCGCTGCGGTAAATGATTTACTGATCCAGTTTAGGACCGGATCAGTTAATATTTGGGGACTGCTGCGAGTCCAACCGATGCGGCCCAAAACCGGAGCGGTATGCCCGGTTTTGACCGCAGTGGTTGAACTATTTCCACTAGTGGTGGTAGAATAGCCAAGATCTTGCCTTTTTTGGGACTCTCGGGTAATGGGTCTGGTGTTGGGGGAACAAACTCCCTTGGAAGAGAAGTTTTTGCGTAGAAACCATTAAATACCTCAGATAAAGCTTTCAAGGCGTATGGTCGAAGCAATTGTTCTGCATCACCACTGTCGAACAATCTTCTAGGCAAGGAGAACCGACTATGAAGGCTTTCATTAAGTCCTTAATCACATCAGACTCATCAGCATCATCCGTTTCAAAAAGTGCGTTAGTGAGTGGAGCTAGATCTGGTACATACATCTTTGCAAAAAATTAGGGTTTTTTAGAGACCCAGAGAACCAGATTTGATCTAAAGAATTTGTGGATGATGAAGACGAAAACGATGAGAGAGAGAGAGAGAGAAATCGAACTCGGAGAGTGAGAAATTGAAGTGAGAGAGTGGTGATTTGAAGAGAGAAAGAGAGAGAGAGTGGCGATTTGAGGAGAGAGAGGCGAAGTGAGGAGAGAGAAAGTTGAATTGGGGTTAGAGAAGATGAACAGAAGAAAATAAGATGAAGGGTGAGATGAAATTGTGGGTGGGGGGTTTAATTGATGAACCAGTGGTTGGGGGTTTTTAATTTCTGATGCAATTGATGAAAGGTAGTTGGGGGGTTTAATTTTTGATGGGAGTCATTTAATCAGATTAGGTTTAATGAGGTTATATTAAGTAGGATTCAATTTCATTAAATGTTATAAACAAGGGTGAAATCGTAAAATCACAGCCATAAACTTTCCATTTTAGGTGAAAAAAAAGTGTCACAACTAAATTGAAACATGTCAAATAAGGAAAGTGTCACAACTAAATTGAAACGGAGGAAGTAGCTATTTCGATATTATTCAAATGACGCTAATCTTAAATAGAATAATTTTTAAGTCTATTATGTCAGGATTCTCTTAATAATCATAGGATAATAGTCAAATATACCCTCATTCCTAAACCATGGTTAAACAATTAATTAATTTTCCTCAGTATCAATGACTTCCCTAAAATGCAATCAAGGCCTAGCCCCACGGAAATACAAATTAAAAACATTAAAACCAATACCTTAATTTCCTAATAATCCATTTTACCGACTGACGTAGAGAATTCCATATCCTTAATTGAGATATTCAATTCCGACAAACCTACTCCCATTGTAATCATGACAAAGGAGTTATAACAATACTAATTGTTCCTAATTTAGTATTGAAAGGTGCACAATCAATTAATTAAGTAAGAACAATTAAACAATTAATTTGGGGGTTTAAATAAATAAATCATAAATCAATTATGTCTAAGATTTACCTCACCCTATATTGGAAAACTACAAACACATGGTATTAAATAAACAAAATAAATTATGGAAGAAATCATGTATATAATAACGAATTAAAAAATAAAAGGAGAAGTACTTGAATTGATTTAATTGTTAATGGATCACTTGCTCGTGAATGATTTGAAAAACTTAGAGTGGCTTTGGGATTAATTTCTGGAAATTAGTTGAGTATTATGCCTGTTGTCCTCCTTTAAATATGTCAATTGGAGTAAGAGTACATGTCTTTGTGAAACATTGAGAAAAAAAAGTCTACATGATATAATAAGGACTCGCAAAAGAGCTATTGATGCTGTCCTGATAGTTTAAACCTCAGTTGCCTCATTAAGCTCTTTGAAAATCCACATAAGTCTTTTTTTTAAGAAAATTGATGTTGCTTTGAAATAAAAATGCTTTAAAAAAATTTTATTTGAAAATAATTTTCAAAATATCGAGCCCTCATTGAACTGAGTATGCAACAAACAACACCCCATCCATTTCCTACCACAAATCGCAGCCCACCTCTTACCCTTCACAAATTAATCCCCAACCCACCTAAGAAATCCCACAAACCCCAGCCCATATATTCCCACCCACCACAAACCCCCCAGTCCACCCCTTCCCTAAATCCGTCGAAACACCCCCCCAAACCTTATCTCTCTCCTTCATTTCCCCTTCTCTTTTCAAAATTTCGTCCTCTTCATCTCCCTCTCTCTCTCAACTCACCAACAATGGTGAAAGTAAAAAACCCAAAATCGCCGGCGAAGAAAGCCTCCCGCAAATCTCCGGCGAAGAAAGCCGCCCGCAAATCTCCGACGAAGAACCCTCCCCCACCACCGCCTTCTCCCCCCGAAAATCCCCCTTCGAACCCTCCCCCACCTCCCCCCACCTCCCCCACCGCCACTAAACACCTCAACTACCACCGATTTAGCTATCCCCACCAATCCGACCACCGAACCACTCGAAAATTCCTCCTCCACTACTGCTGCAGCACCCGGTCCCCGTTACTCCTCTCGTCCGGCAGAACAACCCGCTGGTGAACCCACTAATTCGCCGCCGCCTAAACGGAAGCGCCGCCTTCGTATCTCCAACTTTCCGCCGTAGACGGCGAAACATCTTCTCGTCCCTCAACTTCCAAAACCACCAAGAGACTGAAAACCACCGAATCCTCTCTTCGAAAAATTTTACAGGGTCGAGTTTTTCCCGCCTCTTGGTTGTCAAGATGAGAATTCGCTTTTCTTTCAGATTCTGTTGGTATGCAAGGCTGGATTTCCTTATTGAATTTCAATGATGAAATTTATGAGGATGAAGTTAGGGAATTTTACAAGAATTTAACAATTGATGATGAGTTGTGTATATCTTCTTCTATTAATGGTATTGCTTTGTCAATTGATGTTGCTGCCCTAGGCCATGTTTAAGGAATCCCTTTTTCTGGGTTCTCTGATTATAATACTAAGTATTGGCCGTTTCTTCAGGGGATTGATACTGCCACTATCTCTCGCACTTTGTCTGATCAACCCCTTCCCCATGCCCAAACATTCCCTGCCTCTCTTCTTAGTGCCAAATATAAACTCGTCGGGAGCCTGATCACAAAAACTCTTCTCCCTCGCGTTGAAAATCGCGGGGATTGCTTGATAATGGACCAAGTTCTGTTGTGATTGTTGGATCATGGCCATCCCATTAGCTTACCCCATCTCATGCTCCATCATATGCGCCATCTGCCCTTTTCACCCACTTTTTTACCTTATGGCATGTGGCTTACCTGACTGTTCAGGGCTTATGAGGTACTTGATGTGAATTTAAAGGGTGTGAGTTCGCGAGATATTATGAGTGATGGGGTTCTAGGCAACATGGAGTTATGTTTGTTGGGTGGTGAGTTGCTCAAGAAAGATTTTATGGGTTTTCAGCCTAAGGAGGCTTGTACTGGTTGCCTCAAGATGCAGGAACAGGTTTCTCATGTCAACAAGGCTCTTCAACAACTTCTGGCACGTGAGTTAGCTAGGGACAGGGTGGCTGGAAAGCAGCATCGCCAGATCATGAACCTTCTCTCCATGCTCCTCACCCCACCTTGATTTCATGCTGCTGCTTGGTTCTCACTTTTGGGTTTTGTTTTTTTATTAAAACTATTTCTTAAACTGATTTTTTTTTGTGATCTATTGTGGATGCTCATTGTGTATTTTTGCGGACTGTGAATTGGTTTCTCTGTAGCACCAGCATCACTAGCTTACTTGTTTGAGCTACTTGCTTATTTTGATGACTCTCTCTCTTTTTGTGTAGCTAGGCATGTGTTTGCTCTCCTTTTTGATAATGTCAAAAGGGGGAAGATGAGAATAATACTTAAACTAATGAATGGAATTATCTCGTGTGCAAGAATTTTGGCTATTTGGTTACTTGTGAATGTATGTGAATGATGTTATGTTTTTTTCTCTCTAATATGATTAATGATGCATCTTTTGAAGGGGAAATATTAGGTGTTTGTCATCATCAAAAAGGGAGAATTTGTTGTGACAGTAAGTCTGAATTTATTTTGATGATGATAAACACTTTGTGCTATAACATGTGATGTATGTAACAGTGATTTAAGAAAGTTATCAAGCTTGGATGTTCTTGAAAGATCAAGAACTTGAAGAAATGGAAGCTTAGGTCTAGTTATGTTCTTAGTCATATTTATGCAATGTAAGTAACTTATTGGAATTTTGTGCTGAGCTATAGAAATATGAAATCAGGATGATTAACTATTTTCTTAGAGTTAGGAAAATAGTAATTATGTTAATTTCATGTTTAAAGAATAAAAAGGGGAGTTTTTATAAATAGAATTTCGATAATTAGTTTTGAAAAGAAAAGATTTTAATATAAAGATTTTCGAAATAAAACTTATTTTATAAAAAATGTTAAACGTTTTTTACGTAAAGATTATTCGGAAAAATCTGTTTTGTAAAAACTGATGTTTAGTAAACGTTTTTTATAAAGATTTTCAGAAAAATTGGTTTTGACAAATCTTATTTTTGGTTGGTAAAAAAATAAGGATGAATCTTTATCTTTGAAAGATCAAAAAATCAGTTTTTATTAAATAAAAGATAATCTTTGGTTTTTGAGAATAAAAGATTGTTATCCCTTATTTTTAGGAACAAAAATGGTTCAAGAAGATTATCATATCTTGGAGAATAATTCTTATTCAGAAGATAATCTATATAAGGGCTAAAAATCAGTAAGATGACACACATTTTTAGATTGGCAAAATTGGCCTCAACACCCTGAACTATGGCCCAGGTGCACCAAACACCCCAAACTAAGGCTTATAGCCAAAACACCCCAAAGTATGGATTGGGGTGCATTGCGTACCATAAATGAGATTTCTCACCGGAAAGTTGACTGGCTCCGGGAGAATCTTAGTTTTTTAAATTTTTTTTTGCATTTTTCTCCCTTTTTCCTATTTTCTTCTTTTTTCTCTCTAATTTTTGTAATTACACCAAAAGAAGGCACGTGCTTTGGATTTCTTCCCCAAATTCAGTATTTCTTCCCCAAATTCTTTGGGTTTCTTCCCCAAATGAACCCTAAAATCTGAAAATTACCGAAATTGAGATTCAAAGCCAGAATTCGCATAACAAGAATGAGTTTATCATCATCTTCAAGCTTCAAGAAGAACTCAATTACCAATTTAGGTAATGCAAGGGTTTTATGTCGACATCGATTGCCTGCGGTAGTTAAAACTACATGGAAGTTCAACCACAACCAAGGAAAACGCTTCTATGGCTGCCCAAAGTGGAATGTAAGCGCAAGCCAATTTATGTTTGTTGAATATGTTTTCTTATTTTTTGTTGCAATTTTAATTTGATTGAAAACAATATGCAAAAACAGGTTGATGATTGTAAATTCTTTGAATGGATTGACAAAGAGGATTATGGGCCACGTGCAATTGAAGTAATTAATGGTTTGACAGCTGATAATAATCGCTTGGAAGCTGAATTGAAGGATATGAAGAAGAAGAGGTTGAATGATATTGAAATTGAAGATGGTAGTGATGTTTGTAGGGGAAACATGGAGCTTGAAATTGCAATGAATGCACTGGAAGTTGAAAATAGGGCTATGAAGCAGCAAGTGAAGCTTATGAATGGCAAAGAGACCAATTATGTTGTTGCTATTTTAGTTTCTTAGATTTTTTTTGTTTTGTATTTGGGCAAGTTTTAGGTCAGATTTTAGTGGAAGAGAATCCAACCTAGATGCTCTTTATGTACTTGGTTTGCATTTGTAAAATGTCAAAGTTATGAAATGAAATGGTGTTGGTTGAGTGGCAATTATGTCTGTGTACCATATATGTCTTATAGCATCATAAACAAACAAAAATGGTTTCAACAACCAAAATGATTTCCACCATATATAAGAAAAGGTAAATACACAAAAGTTGTTCAAAAGGATGCCTTTGACTACTTTAAAAAAAGAACCCCATGTTTCCATTACAAAAAGATGCTAATCCATGTTCTGAAGACTGACTTCTTCACCAAAACCAAAAACATTCACATGATTTATTTTCAACACCCCCAATGTAAATATACAAAAAGTGGTTGTGCAAGAGGTTGGAAAGGTGGGATGATGACTTGAGGTGGTGTTCTAGGGCTCCTCCTAACTTGTGTTAAGTCAATGACCCTATGCACTTGAAGCTTCTTCCTAGGAGTGTGTGGTTTACTTGGGTTTAGTTTCTTAGATATTGGGTTTTGTTGGTCAATGCAAGGGTTTTGTTGCTCATTGGGTGTGTTTTGTTGCTCAATGCAAGGGTTTTGATGCTCATTAGGTGTGTTTTGTTGCTCAGTGGGTGGGTTTTCTTGCTCAACAGTGGGTGGGTTTGGGTTTTCTTGCTCAATAGTGGGTAGGTTTGGGTTTTCTTGCTCAATGTTTATGTTCTCTAATCCAATCACTTCAGGCTCATCTACCCCATGGATCATATACACTTCTACCATCCCATTATCTACACCCACCTTGCAAAAATCAGTCACCTCCTTGTCAGTGTACACCCTAATCAAACCATATTCTAAGCTTAACCCAGGCAAGCAGTAATACAAAATGCAATTTTTGTTATACTTAACACCTTCATCCTTCAACATGTCAAGAAATTCAAAATAACTCATATAATCAGGGTCTACATTATCCCAGTAATGTATTTCCCCTCCAACATACTCCCAATTTGAGTTCATAACACCCCCATGCCACATTTTAATTGTAAACCCTAAGTCCATGATCTTCACTGCAAGAAACAAACAAAATCTACCCTAATCAACAACAATTCACCCAAATATCCTAATCAACAGTCCAATTGTTGAACTCATACAAATCGTCAAACACACTAAAACTACCGCATTCACTGAAAATTAAATAACTTGTTTGAATTACTTACCAAATTTGTCGCTTTCACTGGAAATGCGCAAAATTTTGTGCGATATTCCCTCTCACACTGAGCTTTTTCTTCCAATGGCTTTTTTGCAGATGTCTCTTGGACTTCAGTTGGGGAAGGAGGAGGAAAAGAAGGCACGTGCCTTCTTTGGGTGTAATTACAAAAATTAGAGAGAAAAAAGAAGAAAATAGGAAAAAGGGAGAAAAAAGCAAATTTTTTTTAAAAAACTAAGATTCTCCCGGAGCCGGTCAACTTTCCGGTGAGAAATCTCATTTATGGTACGCAATGCACCCCAGTCCATACTTTGGGGTGTTTTGGCTATAAGCCTTAGTTTGGGGTGTTTGGTGCACCTGCGCCATAGTTCAGGGTGTTGAGGCCAATTTTGCCTTTTAGATCTAGTTTTGATAAGTTTTTGAGAGCTGAAAACGTTTCACCATAGCACAGAGTTCCAGTGAGTTAAAAGTTCTTTATAACGATTGTAACATTCCTCAATATGCTTATCTAAGAAGCACACTTTGAGGAATTAATCTTTCTGTAATTTCATTATTATAGAGAGTAGCAACACTTAGAGTTGGGTGTTGGGGAGCACTACTAGAGTTAGTAGTGGGGGAATCATATTGTATCAAAAGATTAATATTTTAAGATTCAAATAATAAAAGAGTAGGTAGTGTGGATGTAGATCTCAGAGGTGAGATTGAACCACGTTAAATTCCTGTATCTTGTTAGTTGATTTCCTTGCTTTTAGTTTTGATACGAGTTCATTTGAGCATCAAAAACATTAAAAACGAGTCTGCGAGTATTTAACACAGTATGAGGCACAGTGCTACGCTATAGTTTTGTTTTTGCAAAAATCGATTAAATTTTGTCACTCAATTCAACCCCCTTCTTGAGTGTCACCTTGTACTCCAACAAGTGGTATCAGAGCAGGCTATTCTCGAAAGACTTATCCCTAGAGAATAGAAGTCATGAACATGCAAGATGACTCTCGAGAAAGACACTCAAAGTGTTCGATTTTCAATGGAAAAGATTACTGATGGTGGAAGGCTAGGATGAGGATCTACATCCAAGGTCAAATTATGAATGTTGGAAAGTCATAAGAAAAGAACTAATCCTTATCCAAGCCAAAAATGCTGAAGGAAAGATGGTCGACAAAGATGAAGACGACTACGATTCAGTCGACTATGCAAAAGCCGAAAAGAACTTCAAAGCTGTGAGTATTCTCCAATATGGAATTGGACCTAATGAATACTCAAG
This sequence comes from Beta corolliflora, assembly GCA_947648045.1. Taxonomy (NCBI): domain Eukaryota; kingdom Viridiplantae; phylum Streptophyta; class Magnoliopsida; order Caryophyllales; family Amaranthaceae; genus Beta; species Beta corolliflora. The sequence continues at coordinate 76,938 of CANSZD010001656.1, read as the reverse complement.
GATCTCTGCTTGCTCTACAACAAAGGAGATATGGGACACTCTAGAATTGGCCCACGATGGTACGAATGAGGTAAAACAATCTCGAATTGATTTACTTGTGCAACAATATGAACTGTATACTATGAATAACGAAGAATCAATTAAAGAGATGTTCACCTGTTTTACCCTAATCACTAATGAATTACGTTCTCTAGGCAAAACCTATACTTCTGAAGATTTAGTAAGAAAGGTGTTATGAAGTTTAACAAATCGTTGGCTTCCTAAAATAACTGCTATTCAAAAAGCTAAAGATTTGATAAAACTCTCACTAGAACAACTAATTGGATGATTAATGACTCATGAACTTGTTTTAGATACTAAGACAAATGAACCAAAAAATAAAGGTCTAGCCTAGAGAACTGATTTGGAAATTGAAGATTGTGATAGTGACGATGATGTTGCACTTCTTACTAGGAGATTTCAAAATTACCTCAAAAAGAACAAAAATAACAATCCTAGAAAAAGTGGAAATTTCAAAGGTAGGAGCATTACCTCTAACTTTAAGAAAAGTGCTACTAACTCCGGTTGTTTCAAGTGGAGAGTTCAATCACAGGATTAAGGAATGTCCCTTATGGGATGATGAGAAGCCCAAAGAAAAAAGGGAGCAATCTAAGAAAGAATTCAAAAAGGCCATGATAGCTGTTGTTTGGGGAGATTCGGATTCTAAAGAAGAACAGTCAGAGGCACAGTGCCATGAAGCAAAATTATGTCTGAATGTTGTACAGACAAATCAGAGAAAGGCATAGTGCCTTGACGACTCTCACTTGTGTCTAATGGCAAAAAATTCGAACTCACTAGATGAAGCTGAAGACAGCGAGGTAAGCCTTCTTTCTCTAAAACCCTCAATACAACTTCTTTCAAAAAAAAAAACTCGTTACTTTGCTTGGAAATGTCATTGATGATTGTCGAGAAATGAATGATGAATTTTCAAACATGAAAAAAGAAGTAAAAAACTTAACTAAGCAAAAGATTGGGTTGGAATTGGAATATAAGGATTTGTTAAAGGACTGTAAAGGACTAATGAAAAAGAATGATGAACTTGAAAACTGTTGAAGAGAAAAATGTTGAGTTAAACGCCTTAAGGTACGAAAAGTCTCTCACAAAAGAAGTTGCTAATAACAATGTGCCTTACAATGTGTTAGAAGCAAAAAACTCGGGTCTTGAAAATCAAATTGAACCCTTAAAACATGAGTTAACTGAGTTGAAAGAATCAAGACAAAGATCTATAATTGTTCCACTTATGCTACCTCATGATGCTAAGTTAAGTGATGAACTTGATAAAGTAAAAAGAGAATTGGAAATTTCGAGAAAAAGAAATAGCGATCTAAACAATTCTGTTGAATTCTTGGAATCACAATTGCTTATAGGGGTGAAAGTTATTCGGATAAAAACCGAAATCCAATCCAATCCGAATTAGTAATTCGGATCGAATTCGAACTGTGTTTGGATTGGATTCCGATTGAGATTTTTTGAAAAAATGGATTTTCGGATCGGATTGGATTGAGGGTAATTGGATCCGAAAATCCAATATAACCGAATAGTAATATGCCTTGTATTATGTAAATTCTGGATTGGGTTTAAGTGCTTAACTGATTTATTTTAAAAAAAGCCCAGTGCTTAAGTGCTGCTGATGTATTCTTTGTTGTTGAACTGAACCTGTTGTGTGTTGTTGGACTAAACCTCATGTATTCTGTTACGTTATGTTGTAATGAATTATGGCCTATGGTTTTGTTATTAGTTTATTAATGGGCTATGGGGTTTGTAATGAATTATGAATTTGTAAATTGTAAATCTATTGGGATGTTGTTGTCGGCTTGTTGCACCTGATTTATTTCATAAAAAAACAGTGTTTTAAAAAATCGGATTTTCGGATTGGATCCAATCTGGAGTTTGAATATTCGGATTGGATTGGATCAGATTCAAACTCTAATTGGTTTGGATTCGGATTGGAAAATTGAAATCCAAATTTGTTCGGATCAGATTGGATTAGGCCCAAGTCCAAAACATACACCGAACTTTCACCCCTAATTGCTTATTGCTCGAAAAATGTATGAAAAATGCTCAGCTGGTAAAAAAGCCTTAGACTATATATCTAGTTCTACTAGCAATCGAAACAGAATTAGTTTAGGATATAACGACCACATACACAGTGTAACGCACAGTGCCAATAATTTTGAAAGAGACTTTCGTAAAAGAAAATATGTTGATTTACCTGAATATTTGATTTGCAACTTCTGTGGAAAAAATGGACACCTTATGGATAACTGCAATGTTAAGAAAAAGTGTGTTTTGAAAAATGTAAAGTACGTAAATCAAATATGGGTTAGAAAGGATTTGTTAGAAGCTCAACGAAAGAAAAAGGAACCCAAGCAAATTTGGGTTCCTAAAACTAACAAGTGATCTTTTTGCAGGCGAATGTGAGGAAGCAGCCTATGGTATCTCGACAACGGCTGCTCAAGACATATGACTGGTGATAAATCTCAATTCCTCTCACTAGTAGCCCACCATGGAGGGCGTGTTACATTTGGCGACAACAAAGAGAAAAAATAATTGGTATTGGAAACGTCGGCAAATCCCTAACACACTTCATATAGAGAATGTGATGTTGGTAAGTGGTTTGAAACACAATTTACTGAGCATATCTCAATTGTGTGATCGAGGTAATTTTGTTGAATTTCATGCTGATATTTGCAAAATCATTCACAAGGATTCTAGTGAAATGATATTGGAAAGGAAGAGGGTAAACAATGTCTACATAACATGTTTAAACAACTTACCTAACAATATCATTTCATGCATGAGTATGTTGCAAGATAATCCTTTGCTTTGGCATAAAAGACTCGGACACGTGAGCTCGAGATTGCTTAATAGACTGAGAAAAATGGAATTAGTTGATGGTTTACCTTCCATAAATTTTGATTGGGAAACAATTTGTAAAGCATGTGCTAGATGTAAGCATATACGATCCTCTTTTAAGTCAAAAAGATTTGTTAGCACCTCTAAACCTTTAGAGTTGATTCATATGGACCTTTGCGGTCCTATGCGAGTAAGGAGTAGAGGTGGTAGCAAATATGTGTTAGTACTTGTAGATGATTTTTCCAGATTTGTATGGACTCTATTTCTTGGTGGAAAAGATGAAACTTTTGAGGTACTTCTAGTCCACATTCGTAAAGTCCAAAATCAAACAAATTGCAAATTACTGTCTGTCAGAACTGATCATGGCACTGAGTTTGAAAATACTGATTTTGAAATGTTTTGCAATGAAAATGGAATTGATCATAACTTCTCCGCTCCAAGAACTCCACAGCAAAATGGAGTGGTAGAAAGAATGAACCGTACTTTGGAAGACATGTGGCGTACTATGCTCTTACATAGTGGCTTGCCTAGAAATTTTGGGCAGAGGCCGTAAGTACGACATGTTACATTTACAATAGGACTAAAGTAAGATCCATTTTGAATAAAACTCCTTATGAACTTGTTAAAGGAAGAAAACCAATTTTTTCTCACCTTAGATGTTTTGGATGTACTTGCTATATTCATAATAATGGTAAGGATAATTTGGGTAAATTTGATCCAAGGAGTGATGAAGCTGTGTTTATAGGATACTCTCCTCATAGCAAAGCGTATAAAGTGTATAATAAAAGAACAATGCGTATGGAAGAGAGAGTCCATGTTATATTTGATGAAACTGATAAAAATTCTCAAGAAGTGCAGGTTGATGATGATGAGGACTTTTCTATTGGACTGATTAGAGAAACATCATATGCACTAGAGGACCGTTATGCTGAAAAACGGTTGGAAACACCTTCAGAACACGATGCAGTGGCACGGCCTGGAGAACAAATTGAAAATTCTAATGAAAGAGAACTTACTGAAACACTGGAAGAGATTGCAGTAGCAGATGAACAAGGAACAAATACAAAATCTCTAGCTGGTTGTCATAATCCATGAATTGAAAATGATAGCAACAACACAGAGAATGGCACTGTGTCACTGAACGTGCCATTCACTCTAAAGAAGTGGAAACATCATAGTTCACACCCTACTGACCTAATTCTAACTGATATTGCAAAGGGGGTACAAACTCGTTCCCCACTTCATAATTTTTGTGCTTTCAATGCTTTTATATCTGAAATTGAACCTCCAAATTATAAAATTGCATTGACTGACCCTGATTGGATTCTTGCTATGCAAGAAGAGCTTGATCAATTTAAAAGAAATGAAGTTTGGCATTTGGAACCTCGTCCCACTACTCAATCAGTTATTGGAACAAAATGGGTTTTTGAAAATAAATTAGAAATAGTGGGATGATTGTTCGAAATAAAGCCAGACTTGTATGTCAAGGATTCAATCAGCAGGAGGGTATTGATTTTGATGAAGCCTTTGCTCATGTGGCTCGTTTGGAGGCTATTATAATTTTGATTGCATTTGCTGCATCTAAAGACATTAAGCTCTATCAAATGGATGTTAAGACTGATTTTCTAAATGGCTATTTGAAAGAGAATGTGTATGTAGAGCAGCCCACCGGCTTCGTTGATCCTGATTTTCCTAACCATTTTTTTAAACTCGATAAGGCTCTTTATGGTTTAAAACAAGTTCCTAGAGCTTGGTATGAACGCTTATCTATTTTTTTAATGGAAAATGGGTTCAAACGAGGTTCAGTTGATAGGACATTGTTTCTAAAGACTAAGTGGGAAGAATTGTTGATTGTCCAAATTTATGTTGACGATATTATTTTTGGGGAAACCACCGAATTGTTGTGCCATCATTTTGTTGAACTAATGAAAAGTGAATTTGAAATGTCTATGATGGGATAATTGAGTTTCTTCCAAGGGTTACAAGTCAAACAACTTGAGACAGGAATAATGATACATCAACAGAAATATGTGAAGGAGCTTCTAAAAAAATATGGAATGGAAGATTCCAAGACTCATTCTACCCCCATACTTACTGTTGCCAAGCTAGATCTTGATGAAAATGGTAAGAAGGTAGATGAGACGGGCTACAGAGGTATGATTGGTTTACTTCTCTATTTAACTTCTAGTAGACCGGATATTATGCACAGTGTGTGCCTCTGTGCCACGTTTCAATCATGTTCAAAAGAATCTCATTTTAAAGATGTGAAAAGGATTCTTCGATACTTAAAAGGGACCACCAATCTGTACTTATGGTATCCTAAAGAAGGAAATTTTGACTTGATTGGTTTTTCAGATGCATATTATGCAGGGTTTCTTGTAGACAGAAAGAGCACCTCTGGAACGACAACTTTCTTGGGTCCGTGCTTAATATCATAGGCCTCTAGAAACAAAATCGGGTCGCTCTTTCAACCACCGAGGCTGAATATGTTGCATCTGCCTCATGTTGCGCACATGTAGTATGGGTAAGAAACAACTATGAGATTTTGGAGTTATGATTGATAATGTGCCAATTATGTGTGATAATACTAGTGCAATTAACATCTCAAAAAATCAAGTTCAACACTCACGCACCAAGGACATTGAAATAAGATATCATTTTTACGTGATAATGTAGAAAAATGAAATATTGCTCTTGAATTTGTTTGCACTGATGACCAAATAGCTGATATTTTCACAAAAGCACTTGCTCGTGAACATTTTGAAAAACTTAGAGCGGCTTTGGGATTAATTTCTGGAAATTAGTTGAGTATTATGCCTGTTGTTCTCCTTTAAATATGTCAATTGGAGTAAGAGTACATGTCTTTGTGAAACATTGAGAAAAAAAAGTCTACATGATAATAAGGATTCACAAAAGAGCTATTGATGCTCTCCTGATAGCAGTTAAAACCTAAGTTGCCTCATTAAGCTCTTTGAAAATCCACATAAGTCATTTTTTTAAGAAAATTGATGTTGCTTTGAAATAAAAACGCTTTCAAAAATTTTCTTTGAAAATAATTTTCAAAATATCGAGCCCTCATTGAACAGAGTATGCAGCAAACAACACCCCATCCATTTCCTACCACAAATCGCAGCCCACCTCTTACCCTTCACAAATTAATCCCCAACCCACATAACAAATCCCACAAACCCCAGCCCACATATTCCCATCCACCCCACCCCATCTCACCACAAACCCCCCAGCCCACCCCTTCCCTAAACCCGTCGAAACACCCCCCAAACCTTATATCTCTCCTTCATTTCCCCTTCTCTTTTCAAAATTTCATCCTCTTCATCTCCTTCTCTCTCTCAACTCACCAACAATGGTGAAAGTAAAAAACCCAAAATCGCCGGCGAAGAAAGCTTCCCGCAAATCTCCGGCGAAGAAAGCCGCCCGCAAATCTCCGGCGAAGAACCCTCCCCCACCACCGCCTTCTCCCCCTTGAAAATCCCCCTTCGAACCATCCCCCACCTCCCCCACCACCACTAAACACCTCAACCACCACCGATTTAGCTATCCACACCAATCCGACCACCGAACCACTCGAAAATCCCTCCTCCACTGCTGCTGCTGCACCCGGTCCCCATTGCTCCTCTCGTCCGGCAGAACAACCCGCTGGTGAACCCACTAATTCGCCGCCGCCTAAACGGAAGCGCCGCCTCCATCTCTCTGACTCTCCGACGTAGACGGCGAAACATCTTCTCATCCCTCAACTTCCAAGACCACCAAAAGACCGAAAACCACCGAATCCTCTGTTCCAAAAATTTTACAGGGTCGGATTTTTCCGGCCTCTTGGTTGTCAAGACGATAATTTGCTTTTCTTTCAGATACTGTTGGTATGCAAGGCTGGAATTCCTTATTGAATTTCAATGATGCAATTTATGAGGATGAAGTTAGGGAAGTTTACAAGAATTTAAAAATTGATGATGAGTTGTGTATATCCTCTTCTGTTAATGGTATTGCTTTGTCAATTGATGTTGCTGCCCTAGGCCATGTTTTTGGAATCCCTTTTTCTAGGGTTCCCTGATTATAATACTAAGAATTGGCCGTTTCTTGAGGGGATGGATAATGCAACTATCTCTCGCACTTTGTCTGATCAACCCCTTCCCCATGCCCAAACATTCACTGCCTCTCTTCTTAGTGCCAAATATAAACTCGTCAGGAGCCTGATCACAAAAATTCTTCTCCCTCGCGTTGAAAATCGCGGGGATTGCTTGATAATGGACCAAGTTTGTTGTGATTGCTGGATCATGGCCATCCCATTAGCTTACCCTATCTCATGCTCCATCATATGCGCCATCTTCCCTCTTCACCCACTTTTTTTACCCTTTGGCATGTGGCTTACCAAACTGTTCAGGGCTTATGAGGTACTTGATGTGAATTTAAAGGGTGTGAGTTCGCGAGATATTATGAGTGATGGGGTTCTAAGCAACATGGAGTTATGTTTGTTGGGTGGTGAGTTGCTCAACAAAGATTTTCTAGGTTTTTAGCCTAAGGAGGCTTGTACTGGTTGCCTCAAGATGCAGGAACAGGTTGCTCATGTCAACAAGGCTCTTTAACAACTTCTGGCACGTGAGAGAGCTAGGGACAGGGTGGCTGGACAGCAGCATCGCCAGATCATGAACCTTCTCTCCACGCTCCTCACCCCACCTTGATTTCATGCTGCTGCTTGGTTCTCACTTTTGGGTTCTGTTTTTTATTAAAACTATTTCTTAAACTGCTTTTTTTTGGTGATCTATTGTGGATGCTCATTGCGTATTTTTGCGGATTGTGAATTGGTTTCTCTGTAGCACCAGCATCACTAGCTTACTTGTTTGAGCTACTTGCTTATTTTGATGACTCTGTCTCTTTTTGTGTAGCTAGGCATGTGTTTGCTGTCCTTTTTGATAATGTCAAAAGGGGGAAGATGGGAATAATACTTAGACTAATGTATGGAATTATCTCGTGTGCAAGAATTATGGCTATTTGGTTACTTGTGAATGTATGTGAATGATGTTATGTTTTTTTTCTCTCTAATGTGATTAATGATGCATCTTTTAAAGGGGAAGTATTAGGTGTTTGTCATCATCAAAAAGGGGGACTTTATTGTGACTGTAAGTCTGAATTTATTTTGATGATGATAAACACTTTGTGCTATAACATGTGATGTATGTAACAGTGATCTATGAAAGTTATCAAGCTTGGATGTTCATGAAAGATCAAGAACTTGAATAAATGGAAGATTAGGTCTAGTTATGTTCTTAGTCATGTTTATGCAATGTAATTAACTTATTGGAATTTTTTGCTGAGCTAGAAATATGAAATCAGGATGATTAACTAAAGAGTTAGGAAAATAGTAATTATGTTAATTTCATGTTTAAAGAATAAAAAGGGGAGTTTTTATAAAAAGAACTTTGAAAAGAAAATATTTTAATATAAAGATTTTCGAAATAAAACTTATTTTATAAAAAATGTTAAACGTTTTTTACGTAAAGAATTTTCGGAAAAATCTATTTTGTACAAACTGATTTTTAGTAAACGTTTTTTATAAAGATATTCAGAAAATTTGGTTTGGAAAAATTTGATTTTTGGTTGGTAAAAAATAAGGATGAATCTTTATTTTTGAAAGATCAAAAAATCAGTTTTTATCAAATAAAAGATAATCTTTGGTTTTTGAGAATAAAAGATTGTTATCCCTTATTTTTTGGAACAAAAATGGTTCAAGAAGATTATCATATCTTGGAGAATAATTCTTGTTCAGAAGATAATCTATATAAGGGCTAAAAATCAGTAAGATGACACACATTTTTAGATTTAGTTTTGATAAGTTTTTGAGAGCTGAAAATGTATCACCATAGCACAGAGCATAGCACAGAATTCCAGTGAGTTAAAAGTTCTTTATAACGATTGTAACATTCCTCAATTTGCTTATCTAACAGGCACACTTTGAGGACTTAATCTTTATGTAATTTCATTATTATAGAAAGTAGCAACATTTAGAGTTAAGTGTTGGGGAGCACTACTAGAGTTAGTAGGGGAGAATCATATTGTATAAAAAGATTGATACTTTAAGATTTAAATAATAAAAGAGTAGGTAGTGTGGATGTAGATCTCAGAGGTGAGATTGAACCACGTTAAATTCCTGTGTCTTGTTATTTGATTTCTGATGCCTTGTTTATTGCTTTACTTTTTGATCTCTTTTAGTTGGTATTATAGTTGTTTTTGAGTTAGTTTAGGCTAGTTTGTTAGCTATCTCCTTAATTTGTGCAATTTTCCTCCTCGTATGCACTTTCTTTGGGCGCTTTGTTTCATTTCAGGACTTAGGAGCATGCTTGGAGGATACTTGCACAACCCCGGATATTAAGATCGAAGACGAAGGTCAAGGAAGCTTCAAGGAAGCATAACCGAGTTCATGGGGACAAATATAAGAAGTTTTGGAAGGATTTGCGCACAAGGGTCAAATTTAAATGGCTATAACTTTCAGCACACAAAACATTTTTGAGCTATTTAAGTTGAAGATGAAAGTTTGGCTCAATAGCTTTCTAACAAGTGGTCACAAGCTCAATTCCGATGCAAAACGAGTGAGATTTGGCCGTTTGAAAATGAATTGACGAAACTAAAAACTGACCCGAGCGCTCGGGTCAACTGACCCGCCCGGGTCAATCTGCGATAAACTCATTTTCGCTCCTGTTGGTCTGACCCGCCCGGGTCAGGTGACCCGAGGGATCGGGTCAGGCCACCCGAGGGCTCGGGTCATCTTATCCGCCCGGGTCGGGTCATTTTTCCGGAAACCTTTTTGCGACTTTGTTTGCTTTAATGCGGGGGTTGTTTTGTAATTTTCTGTTTTATTTCTTATGACTATTTAAGAGGGACTCCTCTTATTTTAACTTAGACTAATTTACATTATATAATAATAAAGTGAGATTTGAAATTCTTAGAGCCCTAGGAGAGAGAAAATCTCATCTTCTAGAGAGAGAAGTGAGAGAAACTTGTTGAAAACTTGGAATTTGAAGAATCTAAGAAGGAAACTTGAAGATTTTGAAGCTCCTTGCAACTTTAATGAGAGTTTCTTACTCTCTCTCATATTTTATTGCTTTATTTTCATATTTCCATGTCATTTTCACTCTATTTACTTGTTCATCCTAGATTATTGTTTTAGTTTATGTTAATAGTTGTTAATGTCTTTTAGTTTATAATTTTTCATGATTTGTGAGTAGTTATTTCTTTGGGAAGGGTTTGAAGCCATTAATGAGTTCATGAACCTCTAAATCCAACATTGGGCTTTAACTTGGGATAATTTTGGTTAATTGATTTGGCATTTTCATGAATGTTTGTGTGATTGGCCATCATAGGAGCATTATTTAGGTACCCTTAGTGAAGGATCGAGAGATGAAGTTAAGGGGTTGCCTCAAATCGATTATTAGGCTTGAAGGACCATGAGAATAGGGACTACCTAGCCTAGGGGATTTAGTTTGCTTGTTAGAGTACCAATGGATGAACAATTCCCCTCAATTGATCCCCATTGTTGATTCCCATTGTGATTGCTTGGTTTGTGAATGAGTTGATTGGTGGATACCCCTTCCCAAAGCCATTTTTCTTATTGTCCTTTCATCTATAAATCTTCAAAAACATAGAGTTTGCTTAGCTTATCATAAATCGATACTTATTGGTGCTTTCCTTAGTCCTTGTGGATTCGACCCTTTACTTGCCCTATATTGGGTAGTTTAGGTATCTTTGACGTGTTTACAACGAGCGCGTCAAATTTTGGCGCCGTTGCCGGGGACTTCGGCTTGCATTGATTCGTGTTGATTAGATAAGTCTAGGCTATTTGTGAATTTTTTTTTTCTTTTTTTTTCTTTCTTTTTGTTTTGAAAAAAAAAATGGCAAATACTTCTTTTCCTCAATACGAAAATGAGTCTTTTTGGGTTTACTTTGAGAGACTTGGGGAATTTATAAAGTTTCATGGCTATGATATTGAGGAATCTTGTGAGATTACTTATTGGGGACTAAATGAGCATACTAGAGGAGTTGTTGAAAATATGTTTAACGGTGATTTTCGAGCGACATCTTCGGATGAAGCTTGGAATTTTTTTTTGTGGTTAGCTAAGGACACTTATGATTCCGACTTTTATGCAAATTGTCATGATTCCTCTAATATGTGCATGAATTCCAATGATGTGTCACATGTCCCCAATATTGATTCTCATATGCTTGATTGTAATCCCTCCCCCAAAATTAATTTTCAAGGTTCCTTGCATTCTGAATCATCGAAATCCGAATTGGAGCTGACTCATGAGCGATATCTTATTGGGGCAAATTCTAGTGCCAATTATGAACCTCTCCCTAAAGTTGACTCCAAACCCATTGAGGATCTCTTTTTACAATTGAAAAGTGGTTTGAATTCGCTTGGGAAAAATCGGGGTTGCAAAAATGATATTCTCAAGTTTGATTATGTTGATTCGAGGTATATTGAAAATGAAAATCAATTGGAAAAACCCCATGATCTTGATGATGGTTTTTGGAGTAGTGACGATGAGGGGCATGTTTTTGAGGAGAAAAGGCCCATTATTGAAGATATTGTTGAAAGTGAGGATGTTTATGAGTCTCTACATACCCTTTTTGAGTCTCATGTATCTACATCTAGTGGATTGGACCTTACCTTCCCTCCTTGTGCTTTAGAGCATCCATCCTCTCCTAACCCTTCTTACTTGAGTGAAGATCTTGGTCAAGTTGAGGGTGAGATACCTCATTTGGTGATTGGTGATGATTTTGAAGTTTTGATGGATAATGAAAATGTTGTTGATAATAACTCATTGGTGGAAGAAGTCTCCCTTCTTAAGTCTTGCGATGTGAGTGAAGTGGTTAGTGAAAGCTTTGTTTCCATCTCTTCCCCTCATATTCCATTTACAAGAAGGATTGACATTATTCCCTCTACTCCCATTTCATATCCATTTTTATCTCTCAAAACTCCACCTCTTGATGAGTTTCTTGCCTCTTTTGACATTCAAGTACCCAATTTGGTTGTTTTTGAGAAAAAGAGTGAGATTGTCAAGCAAAAAGAGTTTGTCGAGGAGAATTTGCCGACTTTTTGCTCATTTTCTTATTATTTTGAGTCTTCTTCTTCCTATTTTCTTGATTTTTCTTTTGATTCCACTTCTTTTAGGCATCCCCCTCCTCAATTTTTGCATAGAATTACACTATATTTTGTGCATGCTTTTTATTTAAGTATTGCATATGCTATAATAATGGAAATGTGCGCTAGTGCATTTGACAAACTCTTGCGATCTTTGAATTGCTATTTACTAGAACGGTCAAGCTTAGGACCTTAAATAAGCCTTTCTCGGGAAGTAACCCGTGATTTATTGCTTTCATTTTTTTATTTTAATTTTACTCATTTTTTTTTCTATCTTTACTTTTGATTTAGGTACATATTTAGAATAACACTCGTTCTCAATGGTACATGGAAAGCAGATAATGGTTTTGATGAAAGTTGATTACAAAAGGAGATATTGGGTCATTTGCGGGTATTTGCACCCACCTACTATCCGGTAGTTTCCTTCCTTTTGCTCTTTCTTCAATGCTCTATGATTTGTGGAACATATGCTTGTTGGTTGAATGTTTCTTCCCTCCCTCCTTCCCTTTGATCGTCTTGTTCAAGCATTGAGGACAATGCTTTATTCTAGCTTGGGGGAGTAGCCATTTGCTAGCTTGAGGGAGGTGTGTATAGTTTATTTCTTTATTTTTCCCATTTTCACAAAAATAAATTAATTATCTTCTTTCTTTCCATTTCATTTCTTTCTCTTTCGAGTTTTGATTTCCTTCCCTCTAGTTCAAACAAAGTCAAAAAAATGAAAAAAAAATGAATGAATTGAAAAAACAAGAAAAAAAGAAACAAAAGAAGCGTTAGATATAAATAAAAATTTGGTTTGCTTGCCCAAGGAAGATGCTTAGTAATGATATGATGTGGATTCCTTGCTTTGACTTTGAGTATATGTTTAGAGGCTTCTTTTGGAAGAGTGTGAGCATGGGTTAAGGTGTTTTAGGAGTTGATTAATCTTGATTGCATTGGAATCTACCAAAATGAAATTAATGAAAAATGATCAATTGGATGCCTAGTCTTGAATCTTGACTAAGTTGCTCATGCTTGGATAATTTTAGCTTCAAATTTGCGGTCCCTTGTGTCCCTAGATGTACTCATCATGTCCCGAAACAAAAGCTCTATAAGAAACTTAGTTTTTATTTCTCTTTGTATCCAATAAGTGACACAAAAAGCCACAAGTTCTTATGTCTCTCTTTAGTGAGTAACTTCACATTTGTATAGCAAAAATTCCCATAATAAGGGAAAAAGGAAAAGCCAAAAACAGTCAAAAAAGGCGTGAAAAATGATAAAAGGTGAAGAAAAACGAAAAGCAAAAAGAGTAGAAGAATTCCAATAAAAGAGGTCAATTTGTGAATGCCTCCCACACTTAGTACTATTTTTCTAAAGTTTCGAGTAGAGTGGAGTCTAAGGCCTATTTGTGTGTCTAGGGATGGTGGACTAGTGGTTTGAGTTTTTTTATAACACTTGAAGGGCCCTAAGTCTTTTTAATAGCTAGGTGCTCTCTAATGAGCGAGTAAAAAGTCTAATTAGGTGTCCTATTGCAATCTTGATTAGTTTCTTTCTCTACCATAACCTATGAGTACACTTGGAAATTAGTTGTTTTGAAAGTTGCTCTCTATCTTTGCTTGTGAACCATTTTATTAATAGTTGACTTGGGCATTAATTTTGAATTTGATTGAATAAATGGTTGATGAAAAACTAGAGTTGTGGGTTTGAAAACTCTTTGGAAACCCTCGTGAGATCCCACTCGCCCTCTAGAGCGATTTAGGGGTTTAAAGAGCTTGTTGCATATGCTAAATGCAATCGTGATTCCTACGACAATGAGTTAGTGTAAATTCTTTCTTTATCCTTTTTTTTCCTTTCTTCTTTCTTCTTGATCTTGTTTCCTAATAATCTTCATTCTCTTACCCTTGTGTTTTATTTAATTTTGCTTGGGGACAAGCAAAGATCAAGCTTGGGGGAGTTTGATGCCTTGTTTATTGCTTTACTTTTTGATCTCTTTTAGTTGGTATTATAGTTGTTTTTGAGTTAGTTTAGGCTAGTTTGTTAGCTATCTCCTTAATTTGTGCAATTTTCCTCCTCGTATGCACTTTCTTTGGGCGCTTTGTTTCATTTCAGGACTTAGAAGCATGCTTGGAGGATACTTGCACAACCCCGGATATTAAGATCGAAGACGAAGGTCAGGGAAGCTTCAAGGAAGCATAACCGAGTTCATGGAGACAAATATAAGAAGTTTTGGAAGGATTTGTGCACAAGGGTCAACTTTAAATGGCAATAACTTTCAGCACACAAAACATTTTTGAGCGATTTAAGTTGGAGATGAAAGTTTGGCTCAATATCTTTCTAATAAGTGGTCACAAGCTCAATTCCGATGCAAAACGAGTGAGATATGGCCGTTTGAAAATGAACTGACGAAACTAAAAACTGACCCGAGCGCTCGGGTCAACTGACCCGCCCGGGTCAATCTGCGATAAACTCATTTTCGCTCCTGTTGGTCTGACCCGCCCTGGTCAGGTGACCCGAGGGCTCGGGTCAGGCCACCCGAGGGCTCGGGTCATCTTACCCGCCCAGGTCGGGTCATTTTTCCGGAAATCTTTTTGCGACTTTGTTTGCTTTAATGCGGGGGTTGTTTTGTAATTTTCTGTTTTATTTCTTATGACTATTTAAGAGGGACTCCTCTTATTTTAACTTAGAATAATTTACATTATATAATACTCCCTCCGTCCCAGAATGATCTGAACACTTGTTGGGACACGTAGTTTAAGGTGATAAGTTGTGGTGTGGTTATCAAATGTTATTTTATTTAAAAAGTAGATGTGATAGGAGTTGGTGGGACATTTTTTATTAGAGGAGAGAGAAAGTTGAGTAACTTTTTATTGATAAAAGGTAGAGTGTGGGCCAAAGATGTGTAAAAGAATTAATATATTAATGGTGGGACCATGCAAATAATGGAAGTGTTCAAACTAATTTGGGACAAACATAAAAGGAAAGTGTTCAGACTATTCTGGGACGGAGGTTGTAATAAAGTGAGATTTGAAATTCTTAGAGCCCTAGGAGAGAGAAAATCTCATCTTCTAGAGAGAGAAGTGAGAGAAACTTGTTGAAAACTTGGAATTTGAAGAATCTAAGAAGGAAACTTGAAGATTTTGAAGCTCCTTGCAACTTTAATGAGAATTTCTTACTCTCATATTTTATTGCTTTATTTTCATATTTCCATGTCATTTTCACTCTATTTACTTGTTCATCCTAGATTATTGTTTTAGTTTATGTTAATAGTTGTTAATGTCTTTTAGTTTATAATTTTTCATGATTTGTGAGTAGTTATTTCTTTGGAAAGGGTTTGAAGCCATTAATGAGTTCATGAACCTCTAAATCCAACATTGGGCTTTAACTTGGGATAATTTTGGTTAATTGATTTGGCATTTTCATGAATGTTTGTGTGATTGGCCATCATAGGAGCATTATTTAGGTACCCTTAGTGAAGGATCGAGAGATGAAGTTAAGGGGTTGCCTCAAATCGATTATTAGGCTTGAAGGACCATGAGAATAGGGACTACCTAGCCTAGGGGATTTAGTTTGCTTGTTTAAGTTCATCGTGTTTATGGATATGCTTGGTTGAATGCCTTAGCCATGAGAATAGGTCTTCGGTAAGAGACTAGGCCAATCTAGCTAGCTCGAGAGAGTGGTTAGAGTACCAATGGATGAACAATTCCCCTCAATTGATCCCCATTGTTGATTCCCATTGTGATTGCTTAGTTTGTGAATGAGTTGATTGGTGGATACCCCTTCCCAAAGCCATTTTTCTTATTGTCCTTTCATCTATAAATCTTCAAAAACATAGAGTTTGCTTAGCTTATCATAAATCGATACTTATTGGTGCTTTCCTTATTCCTTGTGGATTCGACCCTTTACTTGCCCTATATTGGGTAGTTTAGGTATCTTTGACGTGTTTACAACGAGCGCGTCAATTTCCTTGCTTTTAGTTTTGATACGAGTTCATTTGAACAAAAATATTAAAAACGAGTCTGCGAGTATTTAACACAGTGTGAGGCACAGTGCTATAGTTTTATTTTTGCGAAAATCGATTAAATTTTATCACTCACTTCAACCCCCCTCTTGAGTGTCACCTTGTACTCCAACATCGCATATCCGGGTACACAAAAACTCGGGTATCCAATTATGGACGCGCCTATCCATGGTCAATGTGTTGTATGTACACATACCGTAAGAAGCTTAAGAAGTTATATATAACAAGGGATTTTGGGAATAAATTTAGGGTAAACTATAGGGTTTGCGAAGAGTGTTAAGAAATGTGAGTTTTGTAAGTGTTATAACTTATAATTAACAGTTATAAATTATGAGTATCTCGTTTCTCTCTGAAAAGATGAGAGGAGAAAGTTTGCTGCTTAGTTAGAGGCTAGGAATTTTTTATTTCATTCATTCAAAACTGTCTTACAATAATACATAGCATCCTTTATATAGGCAGGAGAGCCAAATACCTAGAGAGTTCACAACCCTAGGAAGATACTGTGGCTCACACAAAAGGACAAATGTCCATGATCCTAGAAACAAACAAAACAGAATAAAGCAGCAGCAGAAATATTAACTACAGTAGTACTATAGTGACAGCAGGAATGATTCACTACATTTGTACTAGGATAGTGGAGGAAGAATTAATCTTCCTTTCATCACTCCCCCTCAAGCTTGGGGTGAGAGGGTAGAACACTAAGCTTGGGTAAAATAGTAGTCAGTTGAGAGGTAGCCATGGGCTTAGTAAAGACATCTGCTAGCTGTTGTTGAGAAGGAACATTGCTGGTGGCAATTGATCCTGAGGAGATTTCTCCCTAATGAAGTGGCAGTCCAGTTCCACATGTTTTGTTCTCTCATGATGGACTGGGTTAGCTGCAATAGAAATGGCAGCCTTGTTGTCACTCTTGAGGATGGTTGGACCTAGTTTAGTGAGACTAAGATCCTTGAGCAGTTCTTTGATCCAAGTTATTTCACAAGTGGTGAGGGCCATGGCCCTGTATTCTGCTTCAGCTGAGGAACGAGCAACCACATTTTTCTTTTTTGACTTCCAGGATAAAGGAGAAGACCCTAGCAAGACACAAAAGCCTGTAGTGGATTTTCTTGACATGGGGCAACCTGTCCAGTCACTATCTGAGTATGTTGTGAGAACAGCTGCAGAATTGGATACTAATAATATTCCCTGCCCAGGACATGAGAGTAGGTATCTTAATACCCTTTTTGCAGCTTGCATATGAGCAGTTGTGGGACTATGCATGAATTGACTTAGAGTATGGACAGCATATGAGATGTCTGGCCTAGTTATGGTCAGATATATATGTCTCCCAATGAGTCTCTGATACTCCATAGGAGAAGGGAGAGAGTCTCCAACTTCAGGTGTAAGCTTGATGTTAGCTTCCAGTGGAATTTTCACAGGTTTGGCTCTATGCATGCCAAACTCTTTAATAAGATCTTGAGCATATTTCTTCTGAGATAAGAAAAAACCATGTGTAGATCTGTCTACTTCTATGCCCATGAAGTATCTAAGGGCTCCAAGGTCCTTCATGTGAAAGGAGGAGGATAAGGACATCTTTAGTTGGTGGATGAGAGAGTGCTGATTGCCTGCAATGAGTAGATCATCTACATAGATCAATACTGCGATGAAAGCTTCACCTTTGCAGTAAGTGAAGAGGGAGTAATCAGTTTTGGATTGGGAGAATCCAAATTCCTTGAGGGCCTCTGATAGCTTGGCAAACCACTGCCTGGGTGCCTGCTTCAAGCCATATAAGGATTTGTGCAGTTTGCATACCAATTCAGGCTGATTGTTCCTCTTAGCTTCCTGATTGAGGTGCATTTCACTATTCCATCCTATGTAACCAGGTGGCATGCTCATATACACATTTTCAGTCAAATCACCATGAAGAAATGCAATCTTCACATCCATTTGACACACTTCCCAATTCTCTATTGCTGCAACAGCTAAGAGTGATCTAACTGTGGTCATCTTGGCTACTGGAGCAAAAGTGTCTCCATAGTCTATGCCATGAGATTGCCTACAGCCTAGAATCACAAGTCTTGCCTTGTGTCTTTCCACTGATCCATCAGGGTTGTATTTGGTTTTGTACAACCATTTACACCCTATGGCTTTCTTTCCCTTAGGAAGGTGAGTGAGAATCCAGGTGTGATTTTGTTCCAAGGCTTGAAGTTCTTGGTTCATTGTTGTGACCCAGTGAGGATGCTTGACAACATCTTTGAAGTACACTGGGTCTTCTTGAGTTGTGAGTTGGGTTAAAAAAGCAGCAAATTTAGGTTGGAAGTTTGTGAACACTATATTAGCAGCTGTTGTAGGGTCAGTTTGAGAGATAGGTGGCTGAATAGAGTGTTCATAGTCAAGGAGATGAGACGGAATTTTTCTGGTTCTGGTGGTTCTTCTTAAGGGTTCAGGTTCAGGTGGCTCAGGGTCTTGAGTAGGTTCAGGTTCATGGATGTTAGGTGAAGTTAGTTCAGGTGAAGTGGGCTCAGTGTTTGTAGGGATGTTTAGTTCATCCTCACTTTCACTTGCAGCATCTGGATAGTCAGGGTTGTTAGTGTTTTGATTTGGCATGAGCAAGGGCAAAGGTTCTCTGTAAGGAAGAATGGTATCTGTTGTTGTATGGGAACACCAACTCATTGAACTTCACATCTCTAGTGACAAAACTTTGCTTAGTGATGAGATTCAACACTCTGTATCCCTTTTGATCCTATGGATACCCTAGGAAGATGCATGGAATTCCCCTTGGTTTCAGTTTGTCATGACCAAGATTTGGATTGTAAGCTATGGCAAGGCATCCAAATGCCTTCATCACTGAGTAATCAGGTTTTCTTCCAAAGAGTCTCTCATATGGTGTGCAGTTGTCTAGGACTTGAGATGGAAGTCTATTGATGATGTATGTGGCAGTTAACACACAGTCACCCCAAAAACCAAGAGAAAGCCTGCCTGAAATCTCAAGGCCCTAGCCATCTCCATGACATTCCTATGCCTCATTTCCACTCTACCATTCTTTTGGGGCCTATCCACACAAGAAGTTTGGTGGATTACACCCAACTCTCCAAAGAATTTGTTGCAGTTTTTGTCAGCAAATTCCAAAGCATTATCAGACCTTATGGTCTTGATAGTTGCATCAAATTGAGTCTTGACAAACATCACAAAATTCTTGATGGCTAGAAAAGCATCAGATTTAAATTTCAACAGTTGGACCCAAGTGGCCCTAGAATAATCATCAACAATGGTAATAAAGTACCTGTATTTCCCTTTGGTTTCAACTCTATATGGACCCCATATATCTATATGGATCAGCTCAAATTTGGACTTTGCACAAGAATTACTAACAGAAAATGGTAGTTTTGTGAATCTTGCCATAAGACAGGTTAAACAAACATCATTTTTATCATTGCAAGAAAAAGGCAAACAACCAATTTTGTTAATTTTGTCCATGGGTGCATGCCCCAATCTATTATGCCACAGGGTACACAAATCTATGCTACCAACAACATGTTTTTGTACAGCATTGTTAGCTAATTTAGACTTGTCATGGCTTTTGTTTGTTGCTTTCTTCCCTTCTACAGCTTTTTCTACTTCTTCCTTGTCACCACTTCTTTCTTCTTCCAAGTAGAACAGTCCATTATGAGCCTTTCCCACTGCCCTAGTTTTCAGGGTGGCACAATCCTGAATCACACACAACTCAGATTTAAACATCACTTGACAATTGTTGTCTTTCATCAATTTACTCACAGACAATAAATTGTGTTTAAACTCTGGTATAAACAACACATGCTTCAACTCAATGTTGTTCCCAACAGTTACACATCCAACATGTGTAATTTTTACAGTTTTCCCATTAGGAAGGGTTATTTTGTGATTTCCAGGGACTAGCATAGGTTTTTTAAGTTTCTCAAGGCTAGAGATCATGTGATCTGTAGCTCCTGAGTCAATGATCCAACCATCACAAGAACTAGATACATTACAACATGTTATCATACCTGCAAAGTTGTTCATGTCCATCTCTTCTTCTGTTTCATACCTAGATTTGCCTGACTTTGAGCCTGCTGGCATGAGTTTCAGGAGCTGCTCAAGTTGCAGTGCAGTCAAGGCCACACTCTCTTCATGAGACTGTGCAGCAACAGCCATTTTCTTTCCCTTGTTCCACCTGGCTGCAGCGCCAGATTCTCTTTCCTTTTGCTTCATTTCCTTCTTGTATTCAGGATGCCACATGGGATGTCCTACAACCTTCCAGCACTTCTCAGCTGAGTGATTCTTCTTTCCACACACAGAACATATCAAACTTGAACTTGTGTGTTGATTCCTGCTATACATAGCTGCTATCTCCCCCTTACTCTTTACATCCTTTAGAGTTTCTCTCTGAGACTCTTCCTGCTGAAGCATACCACATGCAGTCTCCACACTTGGCAGAGGAGAATACATGAGTATTTGGCTTCTCTGAGTGGCATAATCTTCATCCAATTCGTTCAGGAATTGAAAAAAATGCTTTTCTTCCTTCTGTAAGTTTAGAGCCTTCACAAACTCATTGATTTCAGGAGTCATTTCAGTAATGGCAGGGAGGAGATTTAATCCTTCAATTTCTTCCCACATAGCTTTCATTCCAGTGTAATAGTCACTTATAGATTGACCATTTTGCTTGAACTCATACACCTCCTTGTTTAACCTGTATTTTCTAGAGCCATTAGTTTGGGAGAATCTGGTTTCCAGTTGTTTCCAAATCTCCTTTGCTGTGCTCATGAACACGATAGACTTCTTTATGGAGTCATTCACAGATGCCATGATCCAAGCCATCACCATGTGATTGCAAGTGTCCCATTGTTCAGCTTTCTCTTCATTTGCAGATTTTCTCTCAACCAAGCCAGTCACAAATCCAAGCTTTCTTTTTGAAGCCAGAACAATCTCCATAGACCTCCTCCATTCTCTATAGTTACCAACACCAGTTAGCTTAGTTACTGAGATGGAGTTTTGATTATCAGAGGGATGCAAATGCAAAGGATTTTGAATGTCTAATAGCTTGGCCATTTCAGAAGAATCAATGGGAACTGAGCAGATAAAAGAAGAGAGATAACAGAGAAGAAAGAATGAGAATGATGAACAAAAAGAGCTAGCCCTGAGATGTTTTCGTCCTAAGCTCTGATACCATGAAAAGATGAGAGGAGAAAGTTTGATGCTCAGTTAGAGGCTAGGAGTTTTGTATTTCATTCATTCAAAACTGTCTTACAATAATACCTAGCAGCCTTTATATAGGCTGGAGAGCCAAAGACCTAGAGAGTGCACAGTCCTAGGAAGATACTGTGACTCACACAAAAGGATAAATGTCCATGATCCTAGAAACAAACAAAACAGAATAAAGCAGCAGCAGAAATATTAACTACAGTAGTACTATAGTGACAGCAGGAATGATTCACTACATTTGTACTAGGATAGTGGAGGAAGAATTAATCTTCCTTTCATCACTCTCTCTAATTTTTTTCCTTTATTTTTTGTGTTATGTGTTTACTTCTTCTACATTGATGTATGTTGTTGTTGAAGGTGCCGTCAAATCTTGAGATGGTTGCATCAAGCCACTGCTCCGTCTATAAAGATCTATGATAATTTAAAAGGGTTTACCATTCCTTGTGAATAATTGTGTAACTAGTTTGGGGTAGGTATATCTTTACATTAATTATGCTAGTGGTGATACTTAACTGTACTCTAGGTGTTTTTAATCCTTGAATTTATTCTCTTATAATTAATTGCATTAGATTAGTATTAGTTTAGTAGTTCGTCGACCATACTCGTTTATCACTTGCTTAATTAGTTGAATTTAGTCAAGAATATAATAACTAGTATTTGATATTGTTTGTCTATATTTGATCGATCTTGACTTACCCTACTGTATAATTAGGAGTTAGTTAGGATTTATTTTAGTTAGTTGCGCGATATGCCTATCAATTAATAATATCATTCGTGAAGAAAAATAAATAAAAGAGTGCGGGGAGTAATTTTAAATAACTATTTGACAAAATGGCATGGACTAGGGATGTGCATGGGTCTAGTCTAGGGCGGGTCTAGTGAGACCCATAAATTTTCAAGGGACCCAAGCCCACAAACCTAGATTCAACGAGTCTCAAAACTTTAGACGCATGCTCTAAAATATGGGTCAGGTCCAACCAAATTTGGGCCTGAATTGGGTTCTGATTCATGCTCGATTGCCTGACATAGCTAGCAGAGAGTGGCTTAATACTATTAGTGGAGGGATAACATAAACCCACGAAAAACTTTTGAGACGACCTACCCTCCTCATATTTTAACTCGTATGGTCTGTTTGGTTAGAGGTAATAAATGGTGGTATTGGTAATGCATTATAGTGTAAATTTATAAAGGAAATTCCATGTCATTACCCATGGTAATGCTACTTCATCTCATTATATCAATTTTCTTCCTAAGATCTCATTACTATCCATCACCACTTGGGAAGGTGGTATTAGGTAGTAAAGAAAATTTATAAAGTAAAAACCAGGTTTTGTGATGAGTTTCATTACCATTGTTCTTGACATAAGAACTCTTTTACATTACCATTATAATTTACAACCATTTATGACCACTAACCAAACGGGCCATTAAGGTTTTATACTCTTTAATCTCTATAGTGCTGTAAGGATTGGGTATAACTTTTTCCATTACCATAAACATTTAAGATTCAAAAGTTTCATCAGTGCTTACATTTTTGTCCTTCGTTGTTACTTCCTCTGTACTTTTTTAATAGCAGCATTTCACTTATTTAAAAGTTTCAAACTAATAGTAACATTTTCTTATTTACTAATATCTTTTCTTTATCTCTCTCCTATTATATGTGTCTCACTTATTATCTATCTTCCTCTCTCTTTTCCACATGACTTTCTTAAAAAATGTGTGAAGGGGTGATATTGTAATAATAAAATAGCTCGGAGGAAGTATGTGATAGTATTGTGTTGCGTATTTTTTTCTATCTTATTAGGCCATACTTTTTTTTTGACTTTATAGAATGAAACTTATAATTATATGCATCATACCCCTGGTATACCACGACTCCACGAGCATGGTAAATTAATAACCAATGACAATGTGTAATAAAAAAAGTTCAGAGATATTCTAGATTTCTAGTAATGCTAATGCACGCGTCGATCATGCTTGTTAGAGTGGGTTGAGGAAATTGAAATCTCTTGGGAGGTTTACCAATGCACGGTTGTTGTGTTAGCTAACAGGTCTATTTCTTGGTGGATTGACCTTGGATGGATGATTAATTGGAGTAATATGTTCTTATGTGGGATGATTGGTCTTTTTTGGGTATGACGAATCAAGTTTGATTGGGGATCCTGATAGAGATATTATGGGAGGATAGTTTGGTGAAGTAGTAGTTGTGAATTTGTGATTAGGCTGTTGGATAATACAGAGATTTTCAAGGCTAACAAATGATAATGAATAAGATTAACTATGTGTCGTGGAATACATCACTGATTTGAAAATGATAATGGACGCAATCGAGGTGCGTATTCGCTGTTCCATTCCCTGAGATTAACACACATCTTTCACACAAAGGCACTTTTGGTGAGAGGTTTGAGTAACAAGAACTTATATCCATAAAAAAAGGAAAAAAAAAATGGAAGATGAAGATTATCCAGAAATACATATCTTCCAAAACAAACAATATAGATAACTTTCCAAGATTTGAGTCATCGCCCAATCGAGAGGAGTTGCATGGGCCGTCGGACGGAAGCTCAAAATTAAGATTTTTCACCAAACTCTGAAATTACTCTTGGTCTTGATCGGGTGGGCTTGCTCGGCACATGGGGCGAGATTTTTCGTTGTTTTCTAATCTTAATTTACTCCAACATAGGCTAGGATAGATGACTATCACATCATTACAAAGTTATGCGATTAGTCCCACATGCATTATGGAATTTATAGGGTGGGTCATTCGACGATCTACTGGACTACTGGAGGATTAGGGAGTTAGGATCGGTGGCATACTCAATTATGTATTCGCAAGCAATAAAACGCGGAATTAACTCAAGAAACAACAATAAAGATCACACAAGAAGATTAAACGTGGAAACCAGAGAACCAGGAGAAAAACCACAAATCAATGAACTAGGACTTTCAATGATGTGTATGATACAGTGAATTACAAGCTTCCAAGATCTTCCTGATCTAACCTAATCACCCGAACCCGTGTTTACCCAAACACCTCACATCTTGGCTTTTTCTCTCTCAACGCACCTATTATTCCCATCCCATGGCATATATTTATAGCCAACTAGAAATAATAGAATCTTACTAGGAATAGAACAATAATCCTAGATAGAATTATACACTTGCCAAAAGATAATAAACAATAAACGGCCTAATATATCTATACTAGGGAACAAACTAGAATCGTAATCGAACTAGGAAGCCAAAACGACAACCAACAACTAAAGCGTACTTGTTACACGCTACCTTTTGGACGCAGCAAACCTCGCGGGCGTGACCAACTCTCCAGCTAGCTTCCTACGGAAGCAGGAAACTACTACGTTGTTGTGCTTGTTGCCTAGCTACGAGTCTCGTTGCTTGATATGCTCCACACACACACACAACACTCGGGCTACACTCGTCAACATTCCGATTACTCGATTCTCCGACGATCTTCAACTCAGGGGTGCCTGGTGAAAAATCCGTAATTTTATTTCATCAAGCATGTGTACATAATAACTTGATCATTGTCCTATTTAATATTTATACACAAAGTTGCCTAATCCTTATAGTCATGCTACTCGTTACAATCCTTAAAAAAATCTACTCGTCACAATGTCTACCCTCGTTAAACTCATAAGTACCTCAAAAAGACAATTCTTTAAGATCATCTTAAGTTGATTCTATCTCCTCACAGTGGATGTTAATCTTTCTCTACACCACTCAACTACTCTTGCTGCATAAAAAGTGTTATTGCAATAGGGGCATGTAGCTATTAGCTTGCCATATTATTCAAGAGTAAATGCGCATAAGAAGAACATAAGAATCTCGAGTGTGTAAAGCAACAACACCGCCATAGACGTATATAGTTGCTTTGTTTCTCTATTATACTATCATAATCTCGGCTCTTTCTTCCCTGCTATTTGATGGATACTGAAATTTTAAAAAATTGTAACTTTGATTAGGTCTTTGAACTTTGAACTCATTTAAAAGACTTATATGAGTAAATTGGGTTTGTAAGAGAAAAAATTGTAAAGAACCACCTTGTAAAATAAGAATTTTCACCTACTAGTAAAACTTTTTCTTAAAAAAAAAAGAACTATCCAACATGTTCTGTACAAGGTAGCATCACCAATATTTGGAGGTATATTTCCGTCTATGGGGCTCACAAGTGTTCATTTTCTCTTCTAGAATGTCATGGAATGACCAAATAAACACCTTAAAATATATAATCCCTCACATTAACCTCCCCAATCAATTAATCACCACGAAAGAGAAACTTTCTCACCATCTCTAGACCACAAGTACAAACTCTTCATATGTCATCTCCTTCATTCTCTCTCTGCTTCATTACCTTTTGCCTCTCACTTATGCATCATCAACAATCTATTTCTTTCATATATTACATTTTTTTGTTGGATAGGGCTTATTATGTTGTTGTGGACCGGGATATGAAGAACTTGACATCTTTCAACATAATGGAATAAGTTTCAATAAGGTGAATATTCAAAATTTAACCTTTTGCACCAATTCAAAATGAGAAATCAAAATTTACCCCTTAATTGCACTGGCTAGCTAATTTGTGTGATTGTACTGTACAAAACCCAATTAAGCAATAATGAAAAGCTAATAACTTGATATTGCCTAGCAATTGTTGGAAATTAACAATCTCATTGCTTTGAAATTGTCACCATAGAGCATGAATTGAATCGGATCTCAAATTAGTTTTTAGTGTAGAGTAATTTGGAAAGGGAGAAATAATATTCTTTTTATATCCGAAGCAAATTTCACTAATCGCCACTTGTTCCTATGTCAAAATAGAAAATGAAGACTTGTGAGCCTAGGAACGGAAAATGTAACGAAATTGAAAAAAAAATAACCTTATGCGCCAATTCAAAATGAGAAATCAAAACTTACCCCTTAATTAAAACCCTAAATGTTTTCTCTTTCAAAAAAAAATTAAACCCCTAAATGTTAATTGGTGGTGCTACCATATAAAAATATATTAATAGGGGATTTTTAAAACAATTTTTTTATCAAGAAATTATTCACAAAATTCGTCTTTAAATTAGGTAGTTTTTCACAAATTATCCTTTGTGAGATGATACCCTATTGCTATTTATGGTTTTAGAAATAGGATTTATCGGGTTATATTTTATTCTCATTTCAAATATACCTATTATATTTAATCGATCATAAAAGGGGCTTGCATCACATCCATTAATGGAGAAGAATTTGGATAACTTACAATGGGTATAGAGTAATGAAATTGAAAAAAATCTTGTAATTACAAGGCATATAACACTTTGTCCATACCCAGAAATGAGATTATAACGTAACGAAATCTAACAATGAATAGATAATGTGAGGGTCATCTTTGAGACACTTATAAAATTACAAGGGGGCGATGAAGACTTTAAAAAATGTGGAGGTACAATGTAAAAATTCAACAAACGACACAAGGGTAGAGAGTAGAAAGACGACCCTCAATTATTATGTATTCAGATTGTGTCAACATCCATAATAACCTTTTACGAGGTACTTCCATTGCTTTTTTTATTTCTTTCTTATGTTCTTTACATTCATCGTTTAGGAAGATTTAAAGTGTTTAAACTTTGATCAAATTTGGGTTGATATGCCTTGAATTTGTTATCTGGCGCTTCGAATAATGAAGCACGGGAGTCCCGGGGGGAACGCCTCCAAAATTTATGGCATATGGGTTAACTGTCCCATTTTCTGTTTCGAACCTGTTCTTGGCCTATTCCTTTTAGGTTATTGGTAATGATACTATATAAGCCTTCTAATCCTTTTCTACCTCCATTTTTTGTATTCAATATTCTCTCCCCCAAAGGTAATAAAATAAGTTTCTCTCATACCAATGGATGTAGCTGATGTATTTTTAGGAGACCCGCCCCATCCCCGCCCAATTGAGGTCGGGATGGGTCTAAATTTGGCAAGGATGGGGATGAAAATTGTACCCGTAATGGATGGTGGAGCGGGTGTGGATTTTATGCTATACACGCCTCATCCTCGCCCGCCCCGCCCCATTCCCACTCTCCCCGCCCCGCCCCGCCCCATCCCCCCACTTCTCCTTTATCTCATACCCTACTCACTATTAAAAAATATATTATATATTATAATATTTATCATTAAAATCTGATTTATATACTTATATTATTAATAATTTTATTTTGCAACTGTAGTACTGAAAGATTGTTTGGGATTATTGAGAGGATAGTTGCGGGTATCAAGTAGGTACGACGCGGGCGCGGGTACCCATGCGGGTGGTGGGGCGGGGATGGGTGTAAATACGTACCAGCTGGGACGGGGATGAGTCTGGAATTTTCCCCCGCAATGGGTGGTGGTGCGGGGATGGGGACGAGAATTTTATGCGGGTGCAGGTGTGGAAGGGTACGGTCATCCACCGCATCCGCCCTGCCCAATTGCCATCCCTAATTTTTTGTGAGCCATGTTAAACTTATGCGTTGTTTTTTTTTTCCGCTTTCTGGTTGTTTCTATCACAAGAATTTGGTAATCTACGTATCTAAGAATAATATATAGTTAAGTATGATATCTTAATATATTTCTCAATCCCTAATTTTATAATCTCAACTTTTTATGATTTTCAATATTTATGTGATTGAAGTTATTGATGGTCAAAGATGTGCACTAAAGATAATTGCATGTATTGCAAATGAAAAGAACATAAAAATAAATAATTAGAGGATGTAACTCGAACAACTAAATTAATATGAGTGGTTTCTTAAAAAGATGCCTCCTCTCCCCTTTTTTTCTCTCTTCTCTCTCTTCTTCCTCAAAACCATTTTTTTCAACCTATGGGCAACCGCCACCCTTTTGGGCGGTGGTAAGCCCCTTTTTTCCTTTTGTTACTAGTTTTTATGTTATTATTTCTAATAAACTTCAGTCTCTCTGTGATGGATAGTTTTTCTACCCATATATTGAGTTGTATCTCTCTCCATGTGAGAGTTTGTTCGGGGACCTTATTTTTGGTTTTTTTGTATAATTCAAGAGGTTGATTTATTGATCGAAATTAGTGCGTGGTTGCAACAGATGTCAGTATTTCATGTACAATCACTTGAATTAAATCCAGTTTTACTTAAAAACTATAAAAGATCGATAAACCCCATTGTAGAAGATTGCATCAGACAACGATGTGAAAGACGAGGGTTTTTAGAAGTGTTAGATCTCCTCAAAGATCGTGGTTTTTTCATATTAGTATTGTATTTATTTTGATATGTATTTATTAGTTTTGACTTCTATTGTAGATGTCGTATGACTTTGAATCAATGAATTAATTTTAATGTAAAAAAAAACTAATATGAGGATATGACATTAAAGTTTGCAATGTGGTGGAAAAAACCTTCTTGTTGTATGATACTATATAGTTGGATAAGTTATGTAGATTTGTTTGAACGCATTATTGTCCTATTTTTTTCGAACACATAGTTTAAGGAGATAAGTTGTAGTATGATTATCAAGTCGTAATATATTAGAAGGTAGATATGATTGGATTTAGTGAGACATCTTTTTTTGATTAAAGGAGAGAGAAAATTTAGTAAAAAAATTATTAACAGAGATAGGTAGGGGTCAAAGGAGTATTAGAAAACTAATATAATAATATTTGGCCGGGAAAGGTTCAAACTAATTTATAAAAAAAGAAAAGTGATCACATTATTCCGCAAAACAAAGAGTAATTTACAAAAACGCTAAACCAAAATTTTCAGCAACCTGTGATTAATTACTCATTAATAGTCATAAAGTGTATTCATAATCATCTAAATAGCATGCCTAATCATATTATGATCACTTTCAAATTTGGAGGTATTCAATACTTACGAGAACATATATATATTACCTCTATTCCTTTTTAATATACACACTTTCCTTTATTTTCAGGCCGTTCCTTTTTAATAGTTACATTGTTACTTTATCTATATAAGGTAAAAATGCCCTGTTTGGCAATTAGCGGATAGATGTTAGCTGTTAGCTGATTGTATTAGCTGATAGCTGATTATATTAGCTGATTTGACTAGTTGTTTGTATTAGCTGTTTGCATAAAGGTGATTGGTAAGTAACTGATAGCTGATTGCTATAATTGTGTAAAATGACCAATAAAGACATGTGCATAATATGTTGTTGTACCTTTTATTATTTATTAATGTAATTTTCAACAACTTTAGGACATAAATGTAATTGATACACTCACTCCCAAACCTCTAATGTCAAAAAACTCCTCATCCCAACTTTTTCAAAAAGAGCTTTTTAGGCTCGATAAGCTAATTTAAACCTCTATTTACCAAACACTCAAATCAGAGGATTGACTAGTCAAATCCTCTAATATGAGTTCCAACCTCTAATTTTTCCCCAAACCTCTCTTTACCAAACAAGGCCAAAATGTTCAATCGGTATTCTCCACTTTTGTCCCCCGTGTGGTCCCTCACCAAATAAATTAACCCACTTAAAACCCCTCACCTACCCCATTTTTCTCTCTCCTCTATTTTTTTATTTACTTTTTGTACTTCTTACTCCCCACTTTTCAGAATTCCTCTCCTCTCTTTCCTACTTTTTCACTTTTTCACCTCTTCCTTAGTTCGGCAGCCCTTCCCTTCCCCTAAAAGTTAAAAACCTTAATTGTTGCTGTGTAGTTGAACATGTTTTTATGCTGTTGTTGAACCTTGTGTTGTAATGAATTATGAGTTTGTAATGAATTATTAGTTGTTATTAGCTTATTAATGAATTTTTATGGGATCATATGAATTAATTACTTCTATATCAAACACTTTATATTGATGCTCGTGCCAAGTTTATTTTATCGAAAAAACAGAGTTTAAAGAAATTGGATATTTCGGATCGGATCCAATCTAGTGTCTGAAAGTTCGGATTGGATTGGTTTGGACTCAAACTCTAATTGGTTTAGATTTGGATGGGAAAATTAAAATCCAAATTTTGTTCAGATCGGAATGGATTAGGCCCAAACATGATAAACCGAACTTTCATCCCCCAACTTTATAAACTTAAAGGAGATTGTTGGCTTTGTGGTTAATGACTTGGTGAAAAGCTTCAATGATTAGGAGGTCCAGTTCTCTTGACAACGAAAACTTGACTCTCTCTCTTTTTTATGTTTTGTTTCCTCTATTTATTTTATTCAAAAAGCAACGGTCATCCTAGCTTCGCAATTATAAATTTTTGACTTCGCCCCTACCCATCGTACTAGAGTATCATAGGCTTGATCCAAAAACTACAAATCTAAGCTTCACACGAACCCAAATGGTTCCGACATGACCCGAACTTTACTTCAAAACAAGTCAAGTTTATATGAACCCGATTTAGTATGACCTGAACTGAACTCAATCCGCATCACCCAATTGAGAGAACTCTTTGCCGACTTGTCAAATGAGAGAACTCTTTGCCGACTTGCCGGCGCTTGATAATTGTTACCCTGATCGATGGTTGGTTCGGATACAACTTGCGAAAGTGCGCTTTGGGCCTACTTCTTATGAGAAGCTTCCATTCCTTTCTCACTCTATCACTGTATAAGCATTTTGTATTATGCCATTATGGTGGGTGGGGTCTCACTTTTGACCGCCAAGTGGGATTAAATTCACATAATTGCTCCTATAATACCGACATCCAATAAAATTGGAACGATACAGAAAATTGAGTAACAATGTTGACTGTTGAGCAATTGATAAGTCACTTAGGACTTAGGAGTATCACACAAGTTCATGTAGATACTCTCTGACTCATTACTTTCTAGGAATTTTTTTTTTATACTCCGTCTATATTAAAAATGAAAGAACAAACCTTTTAATTCTCTCTAAAGCTTACTCTCCAAATCTATTCCTACAACATTAGTTATAACTATTCCTTGATTATCTAAAATGTTTATGTTCTTATATTATTTAGCACTAGTATTAGCACTATATTTTTAACAAGAAGGATATAACAAAATTCCGCAATAATTTTTTATTGAAAAAAAGACGAAAAAGAAGGAAAAAAAAATCTCAATGGCATTTACAAGTAGAAACCAACAAGTCGATCCTCTCTTTAATGGATAAAATTATGAATATTGGAGCATTAGAATGAAGAACCTTCTTCATTCTTTCAACATATGGAAAGTAGTTGAGACCGGTATACCAGAATAGCAACCAAATGAGGATGCAGGATCAATAGTTTAGAAAAATAAAGATGCAAAAGCATTGGCAAAAATTCATATTGACTCATCGTATCTTGCTTAAATATAGCTATCATAGATAAATTGTTTCCTATGATGATTAGATCATCCACCACAAAAAGCAACAATATGAGAATGTTTGACCCTTCAATTTTCATATATCAGGTATCTTCCTCGGAACTCCTAAACCTTGTTGGACAAAATATTTATCAATTCTACTACACCAAGCTCTTGGAGCCTGCTTGAGTCCTTATAAAGCTTTGTTTAGCTCTAAGACTTTATCTTCTTTATCTTTTATAACAAAACAAAGAGGTTGAAAGATATAGGCATCAACCAATGGAGAAACATGTCTGAGATGAGTCACGTTTCTCTCGTTTTCTCTCTCAGCGTACGCTAAGACTTTTGTCTAATCTGCGCTGACGCCATGGCAAGAGGGAGAGCTAAGAAGAGTGCTCAGAAGGGTAAGGGAACGAAGAGTGGTCCGTCATCGTCTCCGGTGAACAAAACGAAATCGGTGGATGAAGTCACTGGTGTGGAAGCGATTAGAATCCCTAGTCCAATCCATGAACGGGAAATTCTGGATGAAATGGAGGTGGAGGAAAATACGATTGTGTTACCTGCGAGTTCAATGGAGGATAAGATTCAACAATCTATGGAGAAAGCTATTCTTTCTGATTGGCTAAATGTAATTCAGAGTGCCGATAAACCTGCGAGTGCGCCGCGTCTCTCATGGGCTTAGAGGGTGGAGGATGAAGGACAGGGAGATGGTACGAGCCAACAACTGAATCAGGTAACTATTCCTTCTATAGTTACTATAGAATCTGCAGATATTCAGGAAGAGTTAGAATATTGGGCGTCAGCTGTTGTTTGTTATGTTCTGGGCTCGAATCCACCATTATCGGTGATGGAGGACTATTTTAAGAGGATATGGGGGAAGTTGGGAATTGACAAAATTGATGTAATAGGGAAGGGGGTCTTCCTAGTTCGTTTCAATTCTGTTGAATCCAGTCTACAAGTAATGACAGATAGGTTTCAATTTTCCGATCAAAAACCTTTGATAGTGAAACTTTGGGATCCAGATATGGAAATTAACAAGGCCAATATTGATATGGTGCCAGTATGGATTAAATTGCCAGGGCTACCATTTAAATATTGGGGGGAGAAGAGTTTGTATAAGATTGTGGGGTAAGTTGGGAGGGTGATTAAAATGGACTCAGCAATAAAATCGAAATAGAGATTAAATTTTGCCCGGGTTGTGATTGAAGTAAAACTGCAAGAACAGTTGCCTGATTCCATTATGTTTTGCAACGAGCATGGTGTGATTGTTGAGCAGAAGTTGGAATATGAATGGAGACCCATCCATTGCTCAAAATGCAATGTGTTTGGCCATGAATCTGAGGTGTGTAGGAAGAATGAAGGAAGGAAGATTTGGGCTAAGAAAAAGGTTGTTCATCAGGATCAGGAGGGTTTCACTAGAGTGACAAATGCCAAAATGGCTAGTAATGCTAGTGTTATGGTGGTCCCAGTACATAATTCTTTTCTCCCCTTGGGAGAGAGTTTGGATAATGAGAATGTAGAGGTTGAAAAAGAGAATGGGGATAATGGTGACAATGTGGGTGATGGCAATGTGGTTGCAAGTCTAGTTGATTACTCGAGAGGCAACCAGAAAAGTCAGCTAGCAAGACTGGACAAGGTGATGTTGTAAGCCTAGTGGATTCTGCAGGACATGATCTGGGCACAGGATTGTTAGCTAGCAAGAATGGAGTGGGTGACAAAAATAAGCACATGGGACAGAGGGTGGCCCCCTCTAAGCCCAATGGATAGCATTCTCACTTGGAATATCAGAGGCCTAAACAACAAAACAAAACAACATGAGGTGAGAAATTTCATCTCCACTCATAATGTTAAGTTGTTTAGCCTCTTGGAAACCAGAGTGAAAGCTTATAACTTAGGGGCTGTTTATCTAAACATCTGCCCAGGATGGTGCTTCACTCATAATTTATCTTGTCATGAAAATGGGAGAACTGTGGTTGGTTGGTGCCCTTTAGCTTTCTATGTGAATGTCATTCAGGCTGAAAGTCAGTTCATTCATTGTATTGTGAAACCAAAAGATGGAGTGGAATTTGATTGTACGTTTGTTTATGGATTAATGATCCTAATGGTAGAATGATGCTTTGGAATGGGATTAGAAGCATAAATAAGACCCCTGCTAGGCCTTGGCTGCTGCTAGGGGACTTCAATGCCCTTAGTAACATTGAAGACATAGTGGGTTCTATGGTCAGAGTTTCTGAGATTAGGCCAATGAGAGAGTGCTTAAACTCTTGTTGCCTGCTGGATGTGAAGTCTTCAGGGCGGTATTTCACGTGGAATAACAAACAAGAAGGGAATCAGAGAGTTTTCTCCAGAATTGACAGAGCTCTTGCAAACCAGGAATGGATTTATCATTATGAGCAAGCTGAAGTTTCCTTTTTACCTGAAGGGGAATTTGATCATACACCGGTTTTGTTAAAGGTGTATCCTGATATTCAGAGGAAAAAACCTTTCAGGTTCATGAACATGTGGTGTAGTCATAATTCATTGTCTGATGCTGTTAATCAAGCCTGGCAGCAACATATTCAAGGTTGTGTTATGTATAGAGTGATGCAGAAGCTCAAAGCTGTTAAAGAGGCTTTAAAGATGATGAACAAAGATGGTTTTGGTGATGTGGAGGCTTGTGTTGCTAAAGCTTGCTAGGATTTAAATTCAGCTCAGGAGGCAATGCATCAGGATGTGGGTAATACTGCTCTTATTACCGGGGAGAAGGAAGCTCGGGAGATGTTGATTATAGCAAAAAAGAACCAACAGGCTTTCCTTCAGCAAAAATCTAAGCTCACATGGCTTAGATGTGGAGATGAAAATACCAAAATCTTCTATTAAGCTATGAAGAGTAGAAGATATCATAATAGAGTGCATACCATTCAGGGCATAAATGGTGAATGGTGTAATCAACAGGATCAAGTTGAGTTGGCTTTTCTCACTTTCTACAAAGATCTCTTTTCCTATAAGCCTCAAAAACAGGCTGTTTTGCCTACTCTTATGAGCAAGGGTAAATTATCATCACCTGCTCATATCCAAATCCTGAGTGAGGAGTTCACTAGAGAGGATGTGAAGAGAGTACTATTTAGTATTCCTGATGACAAAGCTACAGGGGTAGATGATTTTAATAGCAAGTTCTATAAGCACTGCTGGGATATTGTGGGAGCAGAAGTTACAGATGTAATCCTGGATTTCTTTAGAACAGGTAAATTGCTCAAAATCATAAATGTGACTACTCTAACTTTGATACCTGAAGTTAAATGTCATGAGAGTGTTTCTGAGTTTCGGCCCATAGCTTGTTGTAATACACTTTACAAGTGCATTACCAAGCTTTTGAGTGAGAAATTGAATAAGATTCTTCCTGATATCATCTCCGGCAGTCAAGGGGCATTTGTTGCTGGTAGGAGCATTTTGCACAATGTTCTTATATGTCAAGACCTGGTTGGAATGTACAAAAGGAAATCTGCTAGGCCTAGTTGCATGATGAAGCTGGATTTAAAGAAAACTTATGACATTGTGAGTTGGTGTTTCATTAGGCAAATGTTGGAAGGAATTGGTTGTCCTAGTTTCTTTGTGGAGCTGATTATGACTTGTGTCACTACTCTTACTTTCTCTTTGATGTTGAATGGGTCTTTGAATGGGTTTTTTGGTTTCTCAGAGGGGTCTCAGACAGGGGGACCCCATGTCCCCCCTCTTATTTGCTTTGGGTATGGACTACCTGGCTAGAGTTTTGTGCTATGTCAATGATCAGGAGGGTTTTAAGTTTCATACTTATTGTAATGAGTTGAAACTTACTCACCTATGCTTTGCAGATGATCTGCTTCTTTTTTGCCATGGAGATTTCAGATCTATCTATTCCTTGCTACAAGGTTTCCAGATGTTCTCTAATGCTTCTGGCCATGAGGTCAATAAACAAAAGTCAGAAATATACTTTGCTGGAATGATTGATAATGAGATTCAAAGAGTGATTGATGTAAATGGTTTTGCTGTGGGTACCATGTCTTTTAAGTACTTGGGAGTTTCCATTTCCACTGGTAAGCTGAAGAACAAATATTGTCAGCTACTTATTAGTAAGATGGTGAGTAGAATCAAGGCTTGGAGTACAAGACACCTGTCATTTGCTGCCAGAAGTCAACTCATTAATAGTGTCCTTATGAGTATCCATGTATATTGGGGGCAAATCTTCATCCTCCCTAGAAGTGTTCTTAAGGAAGTGACTAGTATTTGTAGATGTATCCTGTGGACAGGTACTTACAATGATGATAAGTCTGGTTGTAGGCGTGTTTTTATTTCGCCTACGCGGTGTGAGCGCGTATTATATTTGACTACCCCACTGTTAAGTTTTATTGAAAATTGTTTTGTATTGAAAGAAGTCACCAACAATTCTTTTTAGGAAGAATCATAAACCTAATTGGATATAGGAAAATCATAGGGACAAATTATCCAATGTAGATTTCCCCGTCATGACTCTATAGATGGTCAAAATGAACCAAAGATTGAGTTCGGGGGGTGAGGGTACGAATATTGTCATAATGAACCACATTAGCCCAAAGTTGGCCTCTACTAAATATCGATTCATAACAAATTTTATGCCAAAAAATAATCATATAATATTTTTATACACCCTAAAAATATTTAGTCTAAATTGGTTCAGAAAACACATAAAAAGACTAATTTTTAGTGACAAGTTATTATGCAATCAATATTACAAGGAACCTAACAGGTTGTCCAAATTAATCTGATTAATATTAGAATATTTATTTAGGTCTTTGATTAGCAAAAATAACATGTGGGTGATAAAACATTAAAACAGGACAATCATATAATATGAAGAGAGTGATCAAGCAAGCATATAATAATGTATGAAAATAAATAAAAATAAGATAAGAAAATATTGCAGGGAGTTAGTATAATATACAATACTTACAATTGCATGAATTTGTTAACAATCTACATCACAAATAGAACGTTAGTAACTTCAAGAAAATAATGAAGATAAATAAAAAAAGAAATAAAGATAGTTAATTTAGTTGACCCTCAGAAATTATACCACCGTCCGGGGTCGTTGATTTGTACGGATTTTGAATTGAATTATTTAGCGAGTCGTTAAAAAGATTTGTGTTTGCGTCGGGTGAGAATAATATTCTTGTATTATAGGACGTGGTAAATTAATGTTGTAGGGTGATGTATGATATCTGATGGATGATATGTTTAAGCGTGGGATTAAGAAGAATTAGGATGCAGTATGTAGCAGCAGCCAGCAGGTATTAGTTTATAGTAGATATGTATTGTAGATTTGTAGGTGATGAATACCGATGATGATTGGCGCAAGAAAGGTGATGGAGGTGTGAAGGATGAGAGTTGCCGTGGGTTTTTGTGAGGTGAATTGCCGAGGGAATTCTTTATGAGGAGATATGTTAGGGAGGATATATATAAGTTTAGGTAGTTGAGAAGCGATAGGTTTTTTAAAACAATTGGGTTTCTTAAAAGATTTTTATAAAATAGTTATATAAAAATATTTGAAAACACTTTGAAAAAAGATGATTTTTTCTAAAAAGATATTTTAATTAATAAAACTAATTAATATAATTAATTAATTCTATCAATTAAATTGGGCTAGAAAAGGGGTTTTATAAAATGGGCTTTCATAAAAGGTTTTCAAAGATGTGACTTAAAAAGGTATTTTAAAACGTTTTAGAAAATGGGCTTTTATAAAATTATTTATAAAAAAGGTGTTCGGAAATGGGTTAATAAAAAGGGTGAGAAAATGGTTTGGGCTTAAAACATTTTATTTTAGACTCGTTCTTTATTCTTTCCTCGATCCGGACCAATTAGAGCGGGGTATTGGTCATCATAGGGTACTAAATAGGGAGACACGATTATGTGTCTACACTGGTGCAGTTTCTTGGGCTGAGCTTTGTAAGCCTAAGACTGCTGGAGGACTTGGGTTCAGAGATATCCTGAGTTGGAATATTACAGCTATTAGTAAACTAGCTTGGAGAGTCGTATGATCACTTATTTAATCCTAAGATAAAAAAAAAAGAATTAAGTTGTGAATGTTTGATTATATGTTACTTGTATTGCTTGTGTGTCATAACAAGTAATAATTGGTAAATCATGTAAAGTGTAACGTGGATAGTAATAAACTTTGGACTGGTGCACGTCTGAAGTTGGACAATCAGGAGTTGGGGTACATGGTGAGCGTGCCATGACTTTTTCTGGGAATTGGATTGATCACCGTTCCTATTTTTATTCAAAGGTTCCTCGATATCGCAGGTCACTATGGAATACGGAGTCGCGCCCGTATTTCGTCTTCCTAGGTTAAGGCTGGTTTTAGTTAAACAACTCGATCCAATAACTATTCCATTAAAGTACTAAAAAGATGGTTAAAGTGTAGTTCAGTAAAAGTTGTCTGCAAATTGTTAGATTGTTATGTTATTATTTATCCCTGTTTATTATTTATTAGTATCATGTTAGGATTATTTATGTATTATTATGTAGTACTCAACTTTGCTGATTACATGCTTTGTTTGTATATGTTGATCATGGCTTTGCCTTATTGATCCTGTGATGACCCATTCTGGTGAGCAGATTCTTTAGTGCATTGACATCTACAGGTTTGCAGATGTTGCATCATGGGGATCTGGGAATGGAGAGCTTGCGTAGCAGATTGTTTTATCTAGTGCTTTAGTAGATACTTTATATTTAAGTTTGGTTTGAAGTTAACCTTAATAGTGTTGTTTGGTTTTAAAGTACTTTGTTTATTTATTATATTTCAATTCTAAAAGTTTAGTTATATGTTTTCCGCTGGAAAATTCTGAATAAGCCGATACGTTATCACACGGGCGATAATGCTTTGATGATTCTCTAAGTTTTATGTTGAAAAGGTATTTTGTAAAAGAGAGAATTATCGGGGTGTTACAAAATGATTATAGTCCTATTGTATGCATGGAAAGATAGTTTACAAGTCTTCACCTTTGAGAAGGGTAATCTGATCTTCCTCGCCCAATACTCCAGATTCTTCAGTGCGAATATTCCACAATCTTGACCATTTCCTTTTTTTGGATTACCATGAACAAACTTGACGATCCAACAGATCTCATCACTAAACTGCAACATAAAAACTACAACATCAAGACTGATTCAACACCAAAGGAAAATAAAAGGAAAAGGAAACTACCATAATGTAAGCATGCACTTCATGAAAAGGTTTAAAGGCCTCATAAAACGAATACAGGACGTAGATTGCATGATCTTCAACTTCGACATGAATTGAAAAGAAGTGATTACAATGATGGACACATATGTGAATCTGGATCAACAAAAAAGACAACTTAGATGGCCATAACTTGTCAACTTTTGTGGTTCGATAAATAGCGATCCAACAGGCAATAAGACTAACTTGTCTTGTGCTATCGACACAAATGGGGTTCTTTGAAGATAAATCAATACTTAATGAAGTGCATCCGACATTCCAAGACTGTAAGAATTCCAACCGAAATCAAACAAAGATAAGGGTTGGGCGTAATAAAGCGAGTATCAAAATATATAAAGCGAAAAAGACACATGGGATGTTAAACTTACAATGGGGTTGATAAATGTAATGCTCGGATATTTGCGTTGGAGGATAGTGCAAAACTGCATACATACTTCTGTATGCAATTCAATGACATCAAGATACTTCTGTGCACAAAAGAAAGATAATTTCTGGGTGAAATGGGTGAATGGCATCTACATAAAGGATGTCAGTTGGGGGTCTTATGTAGCTCCCTCCCTTGCTAGATGGACATGCATGGAAAAGTATATGTAAATCAAAAAATGATATGAGTGCCAAACTGAATAGTGAGCTTTGGCTTACAAATGGCATCTTCAACATCACAAAACATTATCAGAACATCATTGCTAGCTCTCCACCTAAGCAATGGAATGTTTGTGTCTGGAATAGGTATAGCTTGACTAAGCATCGTTTCATCTTATGGCTTGCTGTCCAAGGGAGGCTGAAGACCAGAGTGAGACTGCACAGGTTTAATCTTTGTGATTCTGATAGCTGTCTGTTATGTCAACAACACCCAGAAAGTAGTTCACATCTCTTCTTCGGGTGTGATTTCAGTAAAGCTTGTATGAGGCAGGTCATGAACTGGCTGGGGGTTAACTGGAATGGAAGGAATATTATGCATATGTGCAGATGGACCAGAGGGCGCTACAAAGGTTCAAAGTTCAAGCGTCGGGTTGTCATGGATGCTTGTGCTGCTGTTGTTTACTTGATCTGGATGAATAGAAATAGAGCTTTA
Organism: Beta corolliflora; assembly: GCA_947648045.1. Classification (NCBI taxonomy): domain Eukaryota; kingdom Viridiplantae; phylum Streptophyta; class Magnoliopsida; order Caryophyllales; family Amaranthaceae; genus Beta; species Beta corolliflora. The sequence continues at coordinate 37,126 of CANSZD010001656.1, read as the reverse complement.
TGGGATAATGTAATTAGCACTATTGATTGCACTGTAAAGGAAGTGAAATATATAATTAAATATAGGATTGTACAGATTATGAGTCACAAGGTTAAAGATGGTGACAGGAGATGGTTTGACAATTTGTGATTAAACTGGGCATGTCCAGTGTAGTTTTGGGTTGGTGTGTTTGTCTCCCAACCTCATAGGTGGTGTGGTTTTTTGAGCTTTAATATTACTCTTAATTACCAAAAAAAAAAAAAAAAAAAGAGGTTGTTCAATACAGATCTCTTCTTCAAGAAATCCATTTAGAAAGGCGGATTTAACATCGAGCTGATAAATTTTTTCCATTTTCTTTGTGTAGCTAGAGCAAGAAATTTTTTAACAGTATCTTGTTTTGATCCTAAATCCAAGATGCATTTTCATCAAAAACTACATCTTTGCTAACTTGAACATTGCCAGTTTGTGGATTATATACTTATCTTGTAGATTGTGAGCTATAACCAAGGAAGATTCCTTTTTGTGCTTTATCATCAAGTTTATATCGCTTTAATCTTGTATTTGTGTGTAACATACACATTCAAACACTCATAAACGACTTACAGATGGTTTATATCCAACCCATGCTTCAATAGGTGTTCGACCTTATAATGCCTTTGTTAATAATCGATTTTGAAAGTACACATCTGTATAAACCTATCCTGCCCAAAACTTGTTAGGTAGACCTTTATCTTTAAGCATTGATCTTGTCATTTCCTTTTTGATACACCATTTTGTTGCCTTGTATATATGGCATGATAAGCTGATGGTGTATTCCTTCATCACAAAAATTTGCTGAACTCAGTTGAGGTACATTCCTTACCATTATCGCTCCTAAGATTCAAAGTTTTTAAGGAACTTTCTTTCTCGACATAACTCTTGAAGTTGTTGAATATTTTGAAGACCTTCGAACGATATTTCATGAAGTATACCCGTATCATCTGAGAAAAGTCGGTAAATAAGGTGAAATATTTGCTATCATCAAGAGAAAGAGTTCTCCAAGGACTATGTACATCAGTATGTACTAGCTCCATTGTCTTTGGTGCTCTTTGTGCAATTCCTTTTGGAAATGGTTGCCTTGTCATTTTTCCTAATTGAAAATCGTTGCAAACAACTCTTGTATTTGATGTAATTGGTATGCCTTTCACCATATTTTCCTGTGAAAGAAGTTTTAGATTCTGAAAATTACTCTGACCAATACGCTTGTGCCATAGCTATGTAACCTTATCATCTTGAGCTTGCTTTACCTTTTATTTCCCTGCATATTGCCAATTTAAGGGACTACTTTTTTTTACATTCTAATATTAGCAAATTGATTTCTTTCTCGATCCAATACTGCACATGAATCATTCTTAAAGTGAACAAAATATCCATTTTGAATTATATTTGAGGAAAAACTAAGCAAATTTTGGTTTAAACTAGGGACATAAAGAACATCTTTAATCAATTTTGTTCCTAGTTCTGTCTTAACAGCGATTGTACCTTTGCCTTTAGATTTCACCATAGCTCCATTACTCATCTTGATTAGAATTTTAATGGATGTGTCAATATTGGTGAAAATATTAGGTTTCTTGGTCATATAATTTGTGCACCCACTATCTATGAGCAAATCATCTTTTCTATCTGTATTGCATAAAAATATATCATTCTTTGTCAATTGTCTCTGACACACTTACATGTTTCTTAAACCTACATCCGTTTTCGATACGACCAAACTTTTTGCAGTGATGTCATAGAGGTTTTCCCTTATGCCAACAATTCTTTTCTTCATGGTACGTATTCTTGCAAATTTTGCAAGGAGAAAATTTACCTTTTTGATTTATTTTCTTATTCTTGTATGATTTATTTCGTTTGAAATTTATTCCTCTTGTATTTTGAGGTTTTGATGATGAGGGTCTAGAAAAGCTCTTTCTGGACCTTCTGAAGATGCTTCATATCTTATAGACATTGTTTGTTCATGAATTTGAAGAGATTCAACGAACTCAGCAAGAGACAATTGTGTGAGATTTTTTTTGTAGAATCAATTCAATATCGAAGATGATGAAGCCAAGAAGAATGTATTTCTATCCGCGGTTGCCCAGAGATTCAGAGATTTCAAGGCTAAGTTAGTGTCTGGGTGGATCACTAAGCGGAGGAAAGTAGTAGGTACAAATAAGAAGAACATCTACGGCGGAGAAACACAAGCCGGTCCTGAGGCTTCACCGGAAACATCATCTGGACCATCCAAATTACCATTTCAAATATGGAAAACTATCAAACCTAAAGAGTGAGAATCATTTGTTGCCAAAAAAACAACCCCTCAAGCTATTGTAAGAATATTTTATTAAGATTTAATACACTTAGATCCAGTATTATTGTATAACACCGTACCTAACCTTTGTTTATAATTGTGTGTTTTAGGCAAGTCGTGAGAAAAGTAGCGCGAGTGCAAAAGCTAGGAAGTATTATCATCATTGGGTGCTCATTCGTACAATGAGGCGAGAGAGAAGTGGATGTTCAGCCATTACCCCATAATAGGGTCGACAACGGCAACGGGGACTAGCTCAACTACGACAGTTGCACAGCCTCGGCAACCAGATAGAGTCCTCGATTGGTGGTGTTCGATGCATGGGGTTGATGCAAAAGGAAAAAGAGTCTTGCCTGATCCTGGAACACAACAGATAGCCAACGCCATTGTAAGTACAGATTATATGGTTATATAAGGTATATATAATATAACTTCTGCGCTCACGAGCATTACTCTCTTATACTTATGTAGATTGGCTTGAAGGAAAAAGAGGCAACTAGGTGAGTTCACTCCTAAAGGACACATTGATGCATTGCACGAAACTTTAGGAAAGGACCACAGTGGACGTGTGAGGGGCGTATGAGGTGTCCGCCTCGGTTTGAGAAAGGTATATGGTGATCAATACACTACAGCGACAAAATCAAGTGTAAGTAGTGTGAATTCGGCAGCGTCAGTAGATGTGGAGGCTATGAAAGCTGCAATTCGGGAGGAGCTAAGGGAGGAGATGACACATAACTTCAACGCCATTTTGGAGCAAATGGGTTTACCGACTTTTGCTGCATTCAAGAAGGGTAGTGATATTACACCTAGCCAGCCGACCAGTGATCCACGAACATCTATTGATCAGATGATACCTTTACCTGATCCACCTGTAGTACCCGAGTTGAAGGTAATCACTTAATCCCTTTGCTTTGTTTAACAACTATTGTTCTTAAATGCATGAAATTCTTACTATATGTTGTTTCATAGACTAACTATAAATGGAGTTTTTTTTAAAGGAAGAGACATCATGTGAACTATTAGCTCGAGGAGATGGTTATGATAGTTTCATTCTCGTAGCTTATGGCCATGCACAACCCCCTAGTGACCGAGTACGATTGCATAACCAGTTAGTGGATGATAATCACTATGTGGTCACCCTTAATGAAATTGTGTCTGATTTCGAAGAATTACCTCTTCCGCTGCCGAATCTAGAAGTTGGTCTACAGTTACTGAATGATGCCCTTTGCAGTTATATTCTATGGCCGCGTGCATTGGTGCGGTTTTCAGATGAGGTACAATGATTAACATACATATATATATGCGTGTTTTCTTTTATAGTTCCTATGATAGTCAGTAATATCTTTACTTTTAACTAATTACTAGGTTTGAGGGAAGGGAGACTCACATGACAGGAAGGGAAAGAAGGCATGTTCACCTGATAAGAAAGCAAGTTTACGTGATGAAGGTGAACGAAATGTGGTGAAGGGAAATGTTTCTATGACAAAGAATCCACTTATTATCGAGCCAGAGGTGGTGCGAGGCCTTAGTATTCCATGCTTTTGGTTACATGAGTGCGCTAGCGATTTACCCGATCATAGTACAATTGAGGTTCCTTTGGGGGAGCAACAATTCCACTACTTTGAGGAGTCATCGACATTCATTTCTAAGGTCGATATTAAAGAATTCTTATGTAGGGTAGAGTTGAATGTTTCCATGATACAAACATTCATGAGGTAATACATAAGTATATAAATTAAATATACATATGCCTTAAGTAGTTTTCAATTCAACTTCCATAATAAGTTTACTTTTAATCAATATGTGATTTCCCAGGTTATTATACAATGAATTGATTGCAACATCTAATCATGAGTCAATGTTTGGTTGTTTATGTCCAAACATAATACGAGATGACAATTGCTTACAAAACAATGCCGAAGTGAAAGAGTATTTCGATATGAGTTTCAAAGCAACATCTCGTTTTGGATATCATCATATCATTCTTGTTCCTTATATTGAAAAGTATGCTTGTTAAACTCGCTTTACTTTTATTATTCGATAATTAAATTGACCTATTAATTGTTCTACGATTAATAATAACTATATTTTCTTGTTGTAGGGCTCATTGGACACTGCTTGCGATATGTTTGTCACGTAACGAAGTCTACCACTTTGATTCTTTGCGTCGACAACCACCACGGTCCTTACTAATCAAATCATTGTTAAATAGGTAGCCTAATCGAAACTCAATATATGCGCACTTATTAATATTACACATTATTCATCATCTTTATATATATAAACAGTTAGTACATCTAATCTTATAATAATGTATTGATGTAGTGTGATGAAGCATATTAGTGCAACAGGACTTCGAGCACCAAAAGCTCCTGTTTGGATATCAGTCGAGGTAACATGACTAAGTTATTTGTCCTTATATAGAAACACTTTTAGCCACTTACTACACATCTAACATTGGATGCATCCTTTGGTGAACATTTAGTGTATGCAACAAGATGATGGACTTGCATGTGGCTATTACGTGCTGAGGTACATGTTCGATATCGTCAACCATTGCACTAACGTCGATGATCTTCAAAAGGTATGTAACTTATTAGTATATGTTAGTTTAGATTAGATCGATTGGTAATAGGTATTAATTGGTTTAGAAACCAAAGTAGAACATGCATATATTTGGGAACGAAAATGTCATTTTTAGGCCTATTTTTGCCTTTTACGCTTCCAAATCGTATTTATCGAGTCATTTAACCCCAAATTCATTTTGAACATGATAATATGAGGCATAATGTAACTATTGTGTAGATTTTTAGGTTTGCAATTGTTGTAGGTTGAATTTTGGGAACGAAAAGGGCATTTTAGGCCTATTTTCGCCTTTTCGCGTCCAATTCGTACTTATCGCGTCATTTAACCCCAATTTCATTTTGAACATGATAATATAAGGTATAATGTAACTATTATGTAGATTATTAGGCTTGCGTTTGTTGTTGGTTGTATATCGGGAACATAAATGTGATTTTAGGCCTATTTTTGCCTTTTCGCGTCCAATTCCTGTTTCTCGAGTCATTTAACTCCATTTTCTTTTTGAATATGATAATATAAGGTATAATATAACTAGTGTGTAGATTTTTAGGCTTGCATTTGTTTTTTATTGAATGTCGGGAAGGTATATGTCGTTTTTAGAACTACTAACTACGGTAAATGATTGAATTCTTATATTATGTGTTTATTCCTTGGTTGTTTTGCAAGGTTTATATGAATAACACACCACTTTTGAGGGCCTTCAACACAGACGAATTACATGAAGTTCGGGATAAGTTGGCGTCCCACATTTGTGATGATTGCTTATGATACATTTTGGTGGAATTCGTGATATAATTAGCTACATCTACTAGTTTGTATCAATTCTATGTACACTTTTTACATTATTAAATATACATATTTAAAGTTAATTATTACGTTCAAAAACTTGTCATATATTATTGCAATTTGATCGGGTTTTTTTGTGTCGAAGAGAGGTTTTGGGTGGGGGTGGGGGTGGGGGTGGGGGCCGCCATGGTGGGGTCATTGGGGGGGCTATGGGGTTGGTTGGGTGTTTGGGGTGGCTGGCAAGCAATGGGTGGAGGGGCTGGCGGAGGGTGGGGTGGGGTGGGGGTGCGGGGAGTGAAGGGGGTGGGGTGGGCGGGCGGGGGAGTGCGGGGGGTGGGGCTGGGGTGGGCGGGAACTTGGGGGGGAGTGCGGGGGGTGGGTTGGGGTGGGCGGGGCTTGGGAGGAGTGCGGAGGTGGGGGGCGGGTGGGTAAGGGGGGTGGGGCGGGGGTGGGAGGGAAGTGCGGGATGCGGGCGGGTGTGGGGCAGGGGGTGGGGGCGGGGGCGGTGGGAGTGTAGGGGCGGGCGGGGGGTGGGGGTCAGGGGGGGCGGGGCTAGTGGGAGTGCGGGGGCGGGGGCGGGGTGGGGGGGGCTGGGTGGTGGGAGTGTAGGGGGCGGGTAGGGGGGCGGGTGGGAGTGCGGGGGTGGGCTGGGGTGGGCGGGGCTTGGGGGAGGAGTGCGGGGGTGGGGGCGGGTGGGGCGGGGGGGGGGGGGCGGGGTAGGAGTGAAGTGCGGGGGCGGGGCGGGTGTGGGGGTGGGGGTGGGGGCGGGGGCTAGTTGGAGTGCGGGGGGCTGCGGGGGTGGGGCAAAGGTGGAGGTGCGGGGAGTGCAGGGGTGGGCTAGGGGTGGGGGGACTGGGGTGGGCGGGCGGGGGTGGGCGGGGCGTGCGGGGGGGGTGGGGGTGCTAGGGTGGGCGGGAAATGCGGGCGGATTTAATTTATTTTTTAAAAAAAAAATATGAATTTGAATTAAGGCCCTTAAGTGAAGGTCGTTAGGCTTAAAAACGCAGCCCCTTTAAAGAGTTGGCTATTTTTGACCCCTCAAGTAAAAAAGACTCTATTTTTGACCCTTCCTTATTTTTCCACTAGTATTTGATGTAATTGGTATGCCTTTCACCATAATTTCCTGTGAAAGAAGTTTTAGATTCTGAAAATTACTCTGACTAATACGCTTGTGCCATAGCTATGTAACCTTATCATCTTGAGCTTGCTTTACCTTTTATTTCCCTGCATATTGCCAATTTAAGGGACTACTTTTTTTTTACATTCTAACATTAGCAAATTGATTTCTTTCTCGATCCAATACTGCACATGAATCATTCTTAAAGTGAACAAAATATCCATTTTGAATTATATTTGAGGAAAACTAAGCAAATTTTGGTTTAAACTACAGACATAAAGAACATCTTTAATCAATTTTGTTCCTAGTTCTCTCTTAACAGCGATTGTACCTTTGCCTTTAGATTTCACCATAGCTCCATTACTCATCTTGATTAGAATTTTAATGGATGTGTCAATATTGGTGAAAATATTAGGTTTCTTGGTCATATAATTTGTGCACCCACTATCTATGAGCAAATCATCTTTTCTATCTGTATTGCATAAAAATATATCATTCTTTATTGTCTCTGACACACTTACATGTTTCTTAAACCTACATCCGTTTTCGATACGACCAAACTTTTTGCAGTGATGTCATAGAGGTTTTCCCTTATGCCAACAATTCTTTTCTTCATGGTACGTATTCTTGCAAATTTTGCATGGAGAAAATTTACCTTTTTGATTTATTTTCTTATTCTTGTATGATTTATTTCGTTTGAAATGTATTCCTCTTTTATTTTGAGGTTTTGATGATGAGGGTCTAGAAAAGCTCTTTCTGGACCTTCTGAAGATGCTTCATCTCTTATAGACATTGTTTGTTCATGAATTTGAAGAGATTCAACGAACTCAGCAAGAGACAATTGTGTGAGATGTTTCGCCTATTCAATTATTTGTAATACCGTGTTGAATTTTTTTGATAAGGTCAACAACATTTTTCTGCATCATACGTTGATCGCTAATGCTTTCACCCATGGCTTTCATCTTATTTACAAGCTCTATTACTCTAGAGGCGTAATCTTTTGTTTTTTCATCTTTTCCCATTTTTAAATTATCAAACTCAAGCTGAAGCGATTGAAGGTTGACGGCAATCACTTTGTCAGTTCCTCAAAATTCATTTTTTCAAGGTATCTTATGCCTGTTTTGCAGAATAAGTAGCATTCATTATGGGGTTGTTTGGCAATCGGTTGTTGGCCGGTTGGCTTTTAGGTTGGTTTAGTTGGCTTGTTTGACCGGGTTTAGTTTAGTTGGCTTTTTTGGTCGGAAGCATTGGTTGTATGTATTGGGCTTTTTGAGTTGGTCGTTTTAAGCCAATGTTTGCAAAAGTATTTGGCAAAATTAATTGTGGTTGTTGGCTGTGTATTAGAGAGTTTGTGGGCCAACAAGCCAAAAGCCAATCCAAAAAGCTACTCCGGACAGCTTTTTCATTTTGGCTTAAAAGCCAGCTTTTCAGCCAACCAAAAAGCCAATAACCAAACACTTTTTTTGGCTGTTTGACCAAATTAAAAAGCCAAAAGCCAATGAAAAAGTCATTTACCAAACATGGCCTGTATATATGAGGAAATACTTTGCTAAAGTAACATTCTCATATTTGTCCCTTTATGTGGATGATCTAATAATCGCAAGAAACAATTGATCTATGATAGCTACATTTAAGCTAGATATAATGAGTCAATTTGAAATGACTGATCTTGGCTTAATGAACTACTTTCTTGGCATGGAAATCAAGCAAACAGGAAAAGGGGTCTTTATATGTCAGAAGAAAAAAGAACCTATGAATTTTGAAAATCTCATTTTAAAACTTCAATTTCATTAAAAAAAATTAAGATAAAAGAACCTATCATACCCATCGTACCTGATTTACCATAGTCATAGGTAGCGTTCCCCGTTCCCCATATCGTATCGAATTTCGTATCGGAAAACATTGGTCTTTCCCAAGCCCGACCCTGAGGGGTGTTTGGAGGGGCAAGGGCTAAGGGCCCAAGGCTAAAAGGGGCCCAATCCTCTAGGTTTTAAAATAGAACTCGGGAAAAAAAAAAAACTAATCTCAAACATGCGTGAAATGTGAACGACGCTAAAAAACTCCTCGTCTTCTTCGGTTCTTCACTCCTTCTCTTTCTCTTTCCAAGATCCACATTAAAATCTTCTTTTAATTTCCAAAATTTTTTCTAACCTCCATTAAACTCGTTGAAATTTTCCATATTTTCCAAAAAATTAGCTGTTAAATTTCCCTTAAATATGGCAACGGTAATTTTTTCCTACAATTTAAATAGGAAAGAATTGGATTCCTATAATGCAATACTCATAAGATTTAGTCTCAATCAAGTAAAATTATTAAGATATTATGAAATTCAGAATATAAGGAAGGCTTTTGGGAATTTTTTCTTCGATTGGGATTTGCCTGACTGAATGAATTTCGAGTTTCGAGTTACTTCGCCGGATTGCTCATTTGCTCTACCTCTACGGACGCCTGACAGTCAGAAGATCGTCGGTGGTTGCCGCCTGCCGGAGTCCATCGCAATTCGCTTGATGTCCTGCTGTCCTGCTGAGTCACTGATTGCAATTCGTTGCTGGCGTAGTGCCGCTGCCGGAGTATCCTAGCAATTCACTTGTTCAAGGTGTTGTTATTCCATCTCTATTCTCTATAATATGATCTGAGTATTATGTCATTCTGTGTTTGATTTATTTTAATTGCAAATTACAATGTTGCCTAAAAAACATTTGTCTGGAAGTGAAAAAAGGAAAAAAAGAAAAATTGTTTGAAGAGTTAATAAAATCACAAAGAAGGTGCTATTGATGAATTTGTTGTTAGAAATATAGTTCATGAAAATTTACATGATGAAGTCAATGACAATAACGAAAATGTTCCAAACGAGCCTATTGATGTTCTAAATGAGCCTAATTTGCCAAATGTTGATATTGACATTGATGAAGAACAACCAATTCCTACTAATAATGGTATTGATGAAGAACAAGAAATTCCTTATGTGGATATTTATGATCCTAGGAATTGGACTAACCTTGATAACAAAACAAGAGACATTATAGTTGAAAAGGGGCCTATAAGAGAATTAAATCTTGACTTTCCTCTTGATGATAATAATTGGCATTTTTCATATGCTTATTTTTCTAGGAAGTTGAACAATGGTGAGATTAGTGATAGAAAATGGTTGGTTTATTCTTAACATGTTGACAAAGTATTTTGTTTTTATTGCAAGTTGTTCAAGTCTATTACTAACAAAAGTTTGTTAGCAAATGAGGGTTTATGTGATTGGAAGCGTATTAGTGAGAGACTCAAACAACATGAAAATAGTACCGAGCATATGAATAATATGTTTACTTGGAATGAAATGAGAGTAAGGCTAGATAAAAATGAAACAATTGATAAAAACTTGCAAGAAGCGATTATGAAAGAGAAAGATCGATGGAGGCAAGTTTTACTTAGAATATTTTCGGCTGTGAAATGTCTTGCTACTCATAATTTGGCTTTTAGAGGATCCAATGAAAAACTATATCAAGATAGTAATGGTAATTTCTTAGTATTGATTGAAATGATTGCGGAATTTGATGTAATAATGCAAGATCATATATTAGATGCATTCAAAATCGTGAAATTCATTATCATTATCTTGGGCATAAAATTCAAAATGAATTGATCTCCCTTTTAGCCCATAGTGTGAAGAGTTCTATAATCAAGACTATCAAAGAGGCAAAATATTTTTCCATAATTCTTGATTGTACTCCTGATATTGCTCATCAAGAACAAATGACTTTGATAATACGATGTGTGAATATGGCAACAAAAAAGATAAAAATTGAGGAATACTTTTTAGAGTTCTTGGAGGTAAATGATACATCGGGATTGGGACTTTTTATTGAATTACAAAATGTTTTAAAGTCTCTTGATCTTAATGTTGATAATATAAGGGGTCAAGGTTATGATAATGGCTCCAATATGAAAGGGAAGCACCAAGGTGTACAAAAACATTTACTTGAAATAATCCCGAGAGCATTATATATGCCTTGTGCTTGTCATAGTTTGAATCTTGCTCTTAGCGACATGGCACATTCTTGCACTAGAGCTATTTCATTTTTTGGAATTGTTCAACGCATATATAATTTGTTTTCTGGTTCTACAAAAAGATGGAAAATTTTGCTTGATAATGTTTCCGATCTTACTTTGAAATGTTTATCTAATACTCATTGGGAGAGTCGAATAAAAAGTGTTAAAGCTATTAGATTTCAAGCTCCCCAATTAAGATTGGCTTTGTCAAATTTATATGATTCTTGTGGTAATGATGCAAAGTCAAAGAGTGAAGCAGAGTCTTTATATAACGCACTTGAGAGTTTTGAGTTTTTGCTTGGTATGGTTATTTGGTATGAGATTCTATTTGTTATAAATAAAGTGAGCAAGAAATCGCAATCTCAGTCCATGTGTATCGACACCACCATAGAACAAGTTGAAGGTATGCTGTCATATTTCGAAAAGTTTAGAGAGGAAAGCTTCACTTCTAGTATGAATATTGCTAGAAGTATTGCACTTGATATGGATGTAGAGCCTACGCTTCCTACAAAGCGTTGTGTTATTAGAAAAAAACATTTTGATGAAAATAATCAAGAGGATGAACAAAACCAGTCTCCTGAAGAATTATTTAGACTTGAATATTTTTTGGTTGTTGTTGATATGGCAATTACTTCTTTGAAAAGCAGATTTGAGCAACTAAAAACTTTTGAAAGTATTTTTGGATTTTTGTTTGATTCAAACAAGTTAAGGTCACTGGAGGAAAAGGAATTGAGAGAATGTTGTATTATTTTTCACTCTGCTTTTTCTCATGGTGATTCATTTGATGTGGATTTGAATGATCTTTACTCAGAATTGAAAGTGTTACAATCTACTTTGCCAAATAAATTAATGTCAGCCACTGAAATTCTTGAGTTTGTTAAATCTGCATATTGCTATCCAAATACTTCAATCGCTTATAGAATTTTTTTAACAGTTCCGGTGACTGTGGCATCGGCTGAAAGAAGTTTTTCAAAGTTAAAGTTGATCAAAACCTACTTGAGGTCATCCATGTCCATGTCACAAGAACGGTTAAATGGTCTTGCAGTTTTATCATTCGAGAAGGAACTTTTGGAAAACATCGATGTTGATATTATCCTTAATGGTTTTGCATCTCGGAATGCTCGTAGAACCCGTTTTTTATGATATTTTATTATCATGTATTAGATGGTGGCATATGAGTTGCTTGAACAATTTTTTTTTTGATAAATTTATTTGTAAATTTGCATTCGCTTGAACAACGGATTTATTTCATAGAACTACTATCAAATGTTTTTATTTTGTTCTATTATAAATTGTATTTTTTAAAGGGGCCCAATCTACTATTTTGCCTAGGGCCCCAAAAAGGCCAGGATCGGATCGGATCTGGTCTTTCCTAGAGACTTTCTTAGGAAAATTCGACAAAACTCTCAAGTCTCAATCGAGTATATCTTTTGGTACTGAACTGTATGTGGTATAATATAAACTTTCCCCTCCCAAAATATAGAGTATGTCTATTGTTCCAAATTTTGTACACCAAAGCAACAACTCCAGCACTGAAGACCAGCTTCTAATTTCTAAAACCTACTGACCCTGCATCTGTGGATCCGCCTCTATTCTTCAGGCAAGCTATTTCTTTTGCAGCTCATTCCCAGCCAGGATCTGACCTCCATCAAGCAAACTTTTGCTAAAGTTGCATCCGAAAAATAAACACAAATTACTATCAACTGCATATTTCATTTTAGGTTCATCTCAATGTATACTTTTTAAATATCAATTTTTCATAATTTTTACTAATACATGATTGAAGATATTAATGATCAAAGTAGTGTATTGGAGAACGTAAAATTACAAGTGTTGCATGAATTATGAAATATAGGAAGTATATTAGAAAAATTATGGTCAAAAGTAAATATTGTAAATGATATTAAAGTTAAAATGTTTAACGAATTATAAGAGACGGGTGAAAACGTTTATCCATGCGAGGAAAATGAACAACTCTAGCTAAGACTCCAGGTGCATGATTAAAATTTCCTATAATTTTCTCTACTATAAACTAGTGCAAGAGATTGCAAGCAATGGCCATGTTTCAACAACCTTTAAATGAGCTTTAAAGGAGTTAGCGTCACCACTTTATCGTGATCAACAAATATCTTACAAATTTGACACACAAGAGAACATACCTAACTCACCACCTCCATGCAAATCTTAACAACAACTTACCAAGTGGCTCTCATAAATCTGATAGGTGTCGTCTAAAAGTCCTTAAAGTGAGCATAAAAAAAAAAAGCAAGTGATGCTGATAACATTGCTTCGTCTAAATGCAATGTGAAAATGCGAATCTCAACATATTCCACATATGCCTTCATCATCAAATGAAACTTATTCATGATCTTATTGATGTGCGATCCATTTATAAATGTTAATATTACTGAGAGCTACTTTAGGGGGTGGTCTGATATGTGATAATAGCTGGTGGTAATGGCAATAAAATTTATAGCTAATTTCATAAAAGACTTGTTATGCCAATCAAATATTGAAAGCCCGGGTATTTATTACCGATCCGAATTGGATCATAACGAAATTTCAGTTTATACCAACACCATAATATCAGATTGGGGAAGAAGATCAGAATTAGAGATTGATAGAAAAGCAATGCAAGGATATGGGCTCGGGAGAGTAGGAAACCGAAAATATCTATTTTTAGTTCTATCATCAGCTATGGGTTCGAATCTATGAGATATGTTGGATATAATGTTTGTTACCTAGAAATTTTCTTTTGTTTCCTGACAACCACCCCTATATCACCCCTCCCCCCAATAAAATGAAACCCCCTACCCAGGGGCTAGCAAGTCTCTCTTTATAAAATTACGTATAGATACTTATTGTCGGGGAGTTATATTATATATATATATAGAGAGAAGTGAGTTCATATGAGAATACATACTTACATGAGAAATGAGAATGGATTTTACGCGCTATAACTCTAATGAACAAGTGATGTAACTCTAACGAAAAAGTGATGTAACTGTCCCGTCATCGAGATTGAGATTCATTCTCATTTTCCAATGTAAGATTCTGCGTACCGTGTGACCTTATATATATATATATATATATATATATATATATATATATATATATATATATATATATATATATATATATATATATATATATATATATATTATCTCGACTCTTGAGTAGACTATATGTATGTTAACTCGAATTGCTGGCGAGCTATATAAATGAGAAGTTAATTATATACAAGTCTCTCTTACATTTGATGCTTTACAAACACAAACTCTATATGTTATCTATACGAACACTATATACATATGTATTAGATGCATCTATTTGTTAGATGTTTGTCATTCTGTGTTGGAGTGCGAAAACAATCCAACAAATCAAGCACCGTGTTAAATCAATCTTACCTCCCCACTTTTTTTCCTGCCTTCAGGGCTTCAAGTGGTAGCATGCGCATTCCTTGAACCTGTAACGTAAGGTTTGTGTCAAGTATTATAAGAGAGACAAAGAGGGAAGCAAACAGAAGAGGAAGGACCACACTACAGTCTACACACATTACATTACATGAATACATGGGGCACCACACCACAACCTAATTCTTTCTTTTTTATTTTTCTTTCTGTTAATCAATGCTTTTGCTGTGCATCATTATTCATAGCATTCAGCCAAATAAAGATATGGAAAAGTCCAATGACCTAATTTTAACTTTATGTATGTGACCTTATTTTTAACTTAGTATCACTGTATCACTAGTGACCTTATTAAATCTCTGTGTGTTACCAATGCATGGAAAGTTGCATAACTTAACTGCAAAAGTAGTTTTTTTTTTTACTTTTTTTACTTGTTTGCTGTCAAGTTTTACCACTTCACGTCGGCTGACAGTTCCGTGAATACGTGATAGTTACACTACTTTAGGGAATCTGGGAGCTTTTGTCATTATTGAATTAATTAGAAAGGAGAAAGGGTTGGCGTCTCAGGGCCATTTTGGTATTTTCGCACAAAAGACAAAACCGACTCGAACTTCTGGCATCAACTTATACCAAAAGTTGAAGAAAATTGATATCACTACCAAAATAACACTTACTTTGGTACCTAAGTGTAAGTGAACTTTGGTATCAACTTTGAACTTTAGTATTAGTCATACCAAAGTAACCAAATACCAAATTTTTGGCCTCTCGAGCTTTGGTACCTCCAGATACCAAAATGAGAGGTCATTTTGGCCTCTCACGATGAGACGCATATCCAACCTCAAGGAAAAGTCCTTAACAAGTTTTATTTATTTTATAACTTCACTATTTGGGGGTACAAATATCTATTCTATTCCAATGGTTATCAATTTAACTTTCCATAGTCAACATTATTTACATATTTCACTTCAATTATATTTCATTATTTATATATGAAAATAAGTTCTATAATATAAAATGTTATTGAACTTGTCTAATGTCTACTCCCTCTATCTATTTTTACTTGCTATAATATTTTCCATCAATAGATGTTAGGTAAACTATGGCTCGCCACAGAGTATCTATATTCCCTTTTATTTTTGTTATATTCCTACCTATAACTCTTAAATATCCGTCATTTTTCGATACAATTATAATATCCACCTTATATTTTCACATTTCTTAAATATTTGTGCCTACAACAATGTAACAAGTACATGTAAATAGAGAGAGTGTTTTCAAAATATTAACTTTTCATAATATTTACTAATTTATTGCTATAGATATTAATAGTCAAACTAAAATAGGACACAATGAGTATAGTTTAATCAGATACTTTTTCTTAAACATATCTACCCCTGACTCGTGAGTACTACTCTCTCCTTAAAAAACTAGTCCTTCCTACACAATCATGCATGATTTCCTAACTGGATCTTTAAAAAAAATTGTACGAACTTTTCAAAATTACTGTATTTTATATTATATACAAACAATATACTTGGTACTGGAATATCAAATAACTGAACAGGAAGATATTTTAGTAACTTCAATGGTTGCGAGGCGCGTAAAAATATTCTTTTCTTACTAGACAACAAGAGCTTTTTTTTTCTTTTATAGTATCCTTCACCTACCCGGCTACCCGTTTCCTTCTAACTTCTAAGTAGGGATGGCAATGGACTCCCTGGGCCGACGGAATCCGTGTGGGCCTGGATCCGCTTTTCCAGTCCTGGATCACAAAAATTGGGCCCGATTGGATCCCGGGTCGGATCCGGGTCCACTGGTCAGATCACGGTTCTGGGTCCGGATCTGTCTAGTAGACCCGGACCCGGATCCGCAGATCCGTTTAAATAAAAAAAAACCAAGTTGGGCTGGGCGCTGGGCCTCCTCTCCACTTCTGATGTTCTAAGCCTCTTCTAACCATTTTCATTTCATTCTTTTTTTACGTTTTGTGAGCTGAACCCTAACACTCCATCTCCCTCACCCTCCTCTCTTTCTCTGTTCCATCTACCATTGACGGTGCTAAATGCTAATGCTCAAATCACAACAAGCGAGGCAGAGAAGCACTCCAACCAACACCACCAGTCCACCACCAACAAAACGCTACTCTCACTCATTCTTCTCTCGCCCGCCACCACCAGCCCCGAATCAAGATCCCCCCACCACAAGGAAAGCTGCGACGCACGAGCCCCGACCACCAGGTACCATTCGTCAGTTCGTCACTTCAATTCTCCCTCTCTCATTATTCGTGCCCACGGCCACCAGGCAGCATCTACATCACCATAAGCGAGGCCCACGATTTTCAGGCAACATTCACACCACCAGCCACAAGGCCTAAGACCACCGCGACTTCTCTCTCGAATTTACTCCGAATATTTTTTAGTTTTTGTTGATGAATTTTGTAGTTGAATTTGTGGTAATTTGTTAATAAATGTTATGGTGTTTTTTTTATTAAAATTGTCGTAAGTTCTTGATCTTAATTTTGATATTTTAGACGGATCCGTTTTGGACCCGTTTTGGATCCGGATCCGTAAGATCCGCAGTATCTGGATCCAGGTTCTACTTTTTCAGACCCGTTGGATCCGAGCGGATCCGGGTCCAGACTTTGAAAACGGATATGGATCCGGGTCCATAAGGACCCGGTCCATATCCGACCCGTTGCCATCCCTACTTCTAAGCTGCCAACTTTGAATTTTCTTTTTTGTGTCAAATGATTTAAGAGAAGGGATAACTAGGATAGTGTTGGGTTAGAGTGAAATGGAATGAGCTTGTTCGAAAAATTCAGTTTCGGGTTCGTCTAATTTTATGTTAAGATTAGGCCGCCCATTCTAATAATTTGTGTAAAACAGTACGTAGATGCAAAAGAATCGGTTAAAAAAATAAAGTACTTCCTCCGTTCTAAAATAAGTGCAATATGGAGGGAGATACAATAACCAAGGAGATGAGACAGTTAGAAAAATTGAATAAAAAGAAATACCCATATAATCTATCTATACTAATATATTAAAAGGCGTGTCTGACAACGTATGCACGCCACGTGACACCTCTTTTACTCCGCTAGAATATGTGTATATATATCATGTCAACTAACAAAAGTAAATTAGCTTGCAACAAAATTTGAACCCGTGACGTCATGCAATTATACATTGTATAATTATCCTCTCAACCAACTTTTTAATCACGCTTTTAAATGCCCACATTATTATATTTGTCGGCTTTTAAATGTTAAGTTTTTTTTATTATATTTTAATGCGAATGGAAAAAATACATATCAAGTTCGGAAATAAATGCCACTCGGGCCAACGCCCGAACCCAAATACTAGTGATATAATAAAAAGAGAGTTAGAGAGAACTTAAAGCGAAATGAAATAATGTTGTATTTATTTTAAATTTTCTAAAAATGACAAGTGTTGCATTTATTGAATGTTCAATTGTTCGTACACAGTACACACCCCCGTAACAGTTACTAGTATATTCACTATATGAGGAACCATGATAAGGAAACATCCTCTACTTTGAATGCGATAGTTTACCAAGATCCTTTTACCAGACTAAATTAAATAACTAGTCCAAAAACAGTATAGTCCCTTTACAAAGAAATATATAACTTCTAAATTAAAATAGTCCAAATAAAATCTTCTAAAAAAGAAAATCATCTTTTTAGTGGCAATCTTCTGAAATTCTTTTAAAAAAAAAAAACTAATTTTGTTGAGATTTTGTGAAAGTAGCAAAAGTATTAGCCATACTTCATCGACCCCGGGAAAAAAGAAACAAAAACCAATTTACAATTTTGTGAATTCTCCAAATATTTCTCCTTTCTTGTTTTCACTATGTAGCTCAAAATGGGACAAAATTGCAATATTAACAATTTCATAACTCACTTTTATCAAAAACAAAATAAAACTAGTACAGACACCAACTGCATAAACCACTTATATGAAAAAGATTGTTAATGGCATAAAACACTAATAAACATATGGCAATATTCTCCAGGGCACAATTTTACGGTACTCAGCCCAAATGTCTTTGTACTTCTCTGCACATCGAGCTTCATCCCTTCTTTCTCTCCATATCAGCAATATAAGAAGATATGTAGGATAAAAGTAAGGGATAGGCGAAGCTGCAAACACAAGACAACGAGTGAAAAGAGATAACATGAGCACACACATTTGCATTACCTCGAAATTAAGAGCGTGAACGTTACCTAATTCCACAAGGTAGACTGAAGGACAGCGCCAATAACAAGTCTCCTAGATAATTACAGTGTCTAGCAATTCCCTGTAATTGCAAAGCAGGGAATTAGAGTCTTGAATGAATCATTTAATAAAGAGCTTTTTTTTGCTACTCTTTCCGTCCAAACTTAATTGCCTAAAATGCTCTTGACACACATACAATGACAGTGAATAAGTAGAAAGAAAAATATGGATGGGTGGCTGTGGGGTCAACTTTATCATGCATGTTTATGCATTCGCAACAGCACATCTTCAATGCATATGTTCTATGAAAAATCTCTAATCTTTATACATCAGATAGTACCGGTTGAACATGCAGTACTGTTGACAATATACAAGATATGCGAGCAGAAAGCAAGTTTCGTTGTCACACATTCAAGATTATGAACACTAATTGCGCAGTGCAAGTGTTCCAATTTAGTTCTAGCCCATCGGCAGTAGTCTCTATCCTGTGAGAAGCAAGAATTTGGACAAGTCTGTACCAGGATTAGTACAAGTAGAGAGTTCAACAGGCACAACCAAATTTGTTTAGCTTCAGTAATCAAGTATTCTTTTACAATTTGCAATAAAAAATTCACACAGATCCAAACTCATTCAACTAATGAGTTCTCAAACATAACATGTTTTCTTTCTTCTGTTCTTGTATTAATATTCAACTAAAATTGAGTTGAATTTGCAACCACCAAAAACTTACCAATAGCCAGAAGCAAGCAATTTACCCCCAATGACCTTTGGAGGTTTGCCCCATATAGGTGCTTTGGGATTCTTCTTAAACACATGCTTCTGCTTATTAGCTCCCCTAAAGATGCGGTACCTGTTAGATTAGAGCATGAAATTACTGAGCATTGCAAAGCAGGCAAAGGGGCCATTATCATATAGATTTTTCCTGCTGAGGGAGGGTAGTTATGAGGAAACATAAACATAAGACGACATAATAGAAAAATGGTACTAAGAGAGCACAAGCAAAAAAAAAAGCTAAAGGATCAAATGCCAATCATATTGAATAAGATTACCCCATTAGGAAGGCAATGCAATTTGCCACAACTGCAGCAGTTGTTAGCTCCACATTGTTTCTCAGAAGCCACCAACCCTATAACAAAAACAAATTAATATATTGGAGTCTTCATGAGAGTTAAAATTGCATTTTCTAAATTCAGTAACTTACACTTTACACTTTCCTATATTAAACTTGATGTTACCTGAAATAAAGAATTTCAAACAAATACTACATTACAGTGAACGACAGTTGTGGTTCTTTATCTCAATTCCTTATAAACAGAAACCCTAATCTAAGTAGCAGTAGCCTATTATTTAGGGACCAAGTCACCAAAGGAGTATTACATATTTTTCCGTAGATTGTTTTACTTAATATTATCTTTAAAGAAAAAAGAAAGCACTGTTACCATCCCTCTCTCTCCTTCACAAACCGCCAGCCATCATGACCAACCCTAGGTATTCCACCCATCATATTTCCATCTCATCTTCCTTAGCATCCTCCAACCCTAGCACCTATCCAACGACATTTCCATTAACCCCAACTTGTCAAAATACTGCACAGCTTTCTTTCACTCTCCTCAAAGGCTTATATTCACTATATATGACCAGCATGAACCTAATAGACTAGAAAAAAAACAAGCAAAATGAAGAGACCAACTGAAAAGTTACAGAAAACTCAGCTCTGTCTTTCAACCTTTGACAAGACATAGGCTGCTAAAAATAAATAAATAAAACAATATTGGAGCTACTACAAGGAGAGGCAGAAGCAACGGAAACGAGGAGAAATGTTGCTTGAAACAAGAACAAAGAAGGAAGGAGAGAGCTGAGAGGACACAGAGAAGTCAACGAGCTAGTTATTTTAGATGGAGCAAGAGAAATGGAGAAAGAATTTTGGCTAGGATAGCCAAAAAACATCACTGATGAGAGAACAAGGATGGTAGATGGAAAATAAGGTTGTTCACAATGGGTGTTGTCAACTTGTCATGATTACTGGTAAGGGACAGGGGGAGAGAAATGGAGAGCGTTTTCCTTTTGTTTGAAAACAAATTTCTAGATTTGAGGGGGAAAAGAGAAAGAATAGGTTTGCGCCATATGATCAATATTCTGACAGGTTTGCCAACAGCATCACTTCGGTCCCGCAAGAGTCGAACAATTTCAAAGTTCAGACATATTACATAATCAAAAATTGGTTCTATTTTTGTTGGATTCTTTTCAATTTTCCTCCCCTTGACACATTCATTCCAAAGTCAGAAAGGAGGTAGTGAAAGGAATGGGAAAGAGAAGTGCCACAAAAGAGTTCACATTAAAAAAGCAACAAATGACCTAATATACCTGGATGCTAAATGAAAGGAATCCAAACAAGATCCCCAAACACCAACATAAAGCCCAATCTCTCCGCGATTATGTCCCAACTATAGATAAGAGAAGATAAACAATTTAGAAATTTATTGTACTCCAATTATCTCCAACTCAGTTATAATCAAACAAAAGCAGAAAATCGTAATTAATAAAATGTGGGGAAATGAGTAACCAAAGTCCAGGTTACAAGTTTACATGCCCCCCAGTAGCACAATCTGAAAGAATCATGTGACACAAAATAAAAGCACATATTTTACTGTTAAACTAAAAAAATCAGCTGTGGCAAGCATGGTACTCGCTATACTGGATATCCAATAATAATCAAAAAGGTAAAAAAAAAGTGAATCTATATAAATAAATGTCGCATCTTTTTCTTTCAGCTCTCTCACTCCTTCAGTAGTACTTCATTCTCTACTACTGCTTCTCGGCTGAAAACCGAAAAAACACTGCTTTCCTGTTCACGGATCAGGACTCAGGTGGCACTTACTCTTCCTCTCTTCTCCGATTATGTCCTGCTGCTATCTAGGTTCATGCACTCTTAACAAACAGAAACAGTTTGTGAAGTGGTACATCATCAACCTTTAGGAAATTAAGCTGCTCTAATAAGCACATCCAAGACTTTGCTCGAGGCAAATGATGGTTGTCTCCTTTTCTTAGACAGCAGGTGGTGTTTTTGGTTTCAATAGTATAGGATCTAGGTTACTAGTATACTAGGAACTAGTTTGCTGTAACAGAACGAGAAAGGCCCCCCAATCAGGGTCACTTATACTAGGCGCCAGAGGACACCTGGGCAGCCAAACAGAGAGTACACCTGGGCAACCTCCTGGGAAACTTCTAGAAGAACTAATGATTGGGGAAGGATGACTGATAGTGACAGCTCACAAGGACACCTCATCATTTACAGCAGGAGAAATGGTACAATTAGTACAATTAGGAGCGTGTATTAGAGAGAGAAAAGATCCAGCAGAAAATGATAGTACAATCTCATAGTATATATAGTGAGGTAGTAGAATAAGCAAGATAGCAAATTTGTAATAGAAATCTCTGGTTGTGGGAGTGGGGAAGCCACTCGGAATGCTCTTAGTTCTGTGCTGGGAATTTTCCTCTTTTAATCAATCAAAAACTCTCTCTTACCCTCTCTATTTCTCTTGCATCCCCCTGTTATTATTGTGCTATCAACAGATTCCATTACATTTGCTTCAGTATTAATCTATTACAATGATTCGCTTTTTAATCTACAAAAATTTTTCATGCCGGTAGTTACTTTTTAATAGTTTCTGTGTTGCTTTATCTATATAAGATTAAAATGCACAATCATAATTAAAACTTTTGTTTTTATGCAGATCAACAGTCTCGCCAAATATATTAGCTTGCCCAAAACCCCACCCCTACCACATTATTTTCTCTCCTCTATTTTTTAATTTACTTTTTGCACTTCTTACTCCCTACTTTTCATAAATCCTCTCCTCTCTCTCCTATGGTTTCACTTATCTTGTGGTTTAAGTGAAAAACGAAACGCCGTGTAGATTAAATAGGAACGGAGGTAGTAACGCGTATTGTAAAAAAAAAAATTAAAGGAAAAGGTAAACAAGACTAGGCAAGTCTTCTCTCAAGACTACACATGTTGTAGATAATATTGAGTTCCTATACAATTTATACATTAATCAATTTCATTGTTATCAATAGAAAAAAGTTTTTATTTTCTGATTAAGAATCGAATATCAATCTAATATTTCTGATATCCGGAAACCTGGATTTCTAGGTCGATATTTTATAAATCCAACTTTTTCAGATATTTGACCTTTAATTCAGGTGGATATCCAGATTAAAAGTCCCGTGAGGAGCTCTTGAACCACTGCCCCACTTCTCAGTTGTATTACACATCAAACACTGAGGTAAGCTTATATAAACAAAAAGATTACTCTCTTTTGCTTTTCAATCAACCTTTAGGATGAAATGATAAAGAAACCACTGATAGCCATTTAGGAATAATAGTCTTAGCATAATTAGGATAAAAAATTGGGTTCAACTTCCCAAGATGTTGTTGAAGATTGTAGTTTCTCGATCAAAAAGGAAAATTTAGACATAGAAACCCCATTTCCCAACCCCAGCGGAGGGGTGGAGAGAGTAGAAAGTAAAAATAATCATCCATTCATCCACCTCTTAAATTCAAAAGACTAAATTATCACAAGCCAATAGCATCTAGGGCTCAAACGTTACATTAGAACTGCATTATGAGGAAGAAGATGCACTTACGTGGAGGTCATGTATTCTTCATAAAGAAGTAGTCAGTATGTAAAACTGAAAGAACATATGAGACAACGGGATTAGCACCCCTATCCAGTGAAAATAGCAACAGTCTCAGCAAGAGAGGTTCAAGAAAAGGGTATTACAGAGCAAAATAACTGGTATAGAACCATCGAACGATCAAAGCGGCCATCTTGGATACTTTTAGCCAAAAGTGAAAGATTAATAAGTAACCATCCCAACATTCCAGCTCTCACAAAAAAGAATCTGCAAACAGAATGCTAAGGCATGAAACATGTTTATTTCAGCAAAGATGCTAAATGCACGATCACTAGTCTGTATATGAATTCAGGTGTCCAATTGCAGCACACACCTCATCTCTCCATGTTTTGGCAAGACTTTGACATAATTCTAATTGACTTTGTTAGAAAGTTGCACACATTAAGGCTTATACAATATATATATATATATATATATATATATATATATATATATATATATATATATATATATAAAGAGCAAGGTGGAAGCAAAAGAAAGCAAACATAAAAGTGAATCGTTTTCCAAAAATTCAAGATAGTAAGTTTGAAAGTCAAATAATAATTAAGAGTGGACAAGATGATGAAAACATATCAATATTTTTCAGGTGTGCAAGTTTTTTGGTCACAAACCATAGATCAAACCAGAGAAAACAATGCCCCACACCAAGAGTCAGGGTTGCCTAACATGTCAAGAGTTTGTAAGAAGTGAATTTTATTACAAATGTACCAATTACCAAATACTATAACTTAATCCACAAAGAGTATTTCAAGAGACTGAAAAAAAGACATACTTGAGATCAATGCCCATAAAATGAGGATTCAGCTGTATCCCAAGCCACCTATTAGAGATTAGAAAGCCAAATAGCAAGAATAAGTGGACCAAAACTTATGATCAAATAGATAATTAAAAAGGACTCATCAGACACTTCATGGTTGAAAAGTAAAATCATAGTCTATGCTGAGAAATATCAGTCATAATTTCAAGCACTCAAGGCACTCCGAAGAGTCCCCAGAGCCCAGGATGCAACGCGTGAGGCGATGGTGCATTTGAGGGCGCAAATTTCTTTCCCATTCATAAGGAGACCAATATATTCATCGTTTTTTTGGCTTTGGATTATAGTGGACTAAATAAACATGGCTCATCAAACCATCTAACCTTCATATTTGTTGTGATGTAATATGCCGTTATCACTTTCACATCAAGATCTATAGACATCCTCCTTATAATTGCAAGAATAAAGGTTGCATTATGTTAGAGCCCCTTTACCCCACCAAAGGTAAGAACCTCTCTAAGAGATTAGGTGATGTTGATGCTGATGCATCATTTCACTAACATATCATTCTGTACCGAATACGAACTGTCCAAATTATGTTGACAAAATAATGGCTTCTTCCACTTTCATCAATGAGCTAAAAGCTTCTACAAATTAACAAGGAAAGAATAATAAAAAGGATGGATTTTGGTAACAAAGGTTATTATGGTGGACGAAAGAATGCATCTTAGGCCTTTTTGGTGAACAAATCTCAAAGGGAAAATGCCTCCATACGTGGCATCCACGATAAACACCTAGGAAGCAGTTCTCAAAACCAAAATATCGAAAGTATTAGTGATCTTCAATGTCGAAAAGAATAATTTTTTAAAAGTCGACTAATCATCTAATAAAATTCATAACACCACCCCCACTTGATCTGATAAAGTCGAGGCCTCGGCCGCATGGTCGAATCTTATCTCGATTGGTCATCCACACAAATTGAGAAGTATATGCTCATGAAACCTATTTTCTTCATATTATTTCCTAAAGCCCCACTATTGAGTCATAGTTTGGTGAGATTGGAGTCGAACTCCTGATTCTAAAAACAATATCGGCATTTCACATGTTTCACAATTACACACACTACTTGAGGTGTTCCCTCTGCGTCCATCTCACGCCATATATCTCTCCCCCACTCCCCATCTTCCTAATATAATCTTTCACTAGTGTCCACGACTCTTATCCCAATATAATAAAACGGGTATAATAGTTGCCCTATATAGAATTTTTCTTTTAACCTTAGAGATACACTACGGCCACACAAAAAATATCGTTTGGTCCTCTCGACTTGAGCCACCTGTGATTCTCTCCTATGGGTAACATCTTAATTGATGTATCCCATTCCCTGCGTAAGATCGGAAAGGTACTTTTCAAGCACTCACTAATGGGGCGGACTCCTCATGCTTTCGATGTTACTACGTCCTTTGATGACTAACTCCGATTACTAAACTTCCACTCCATGTTTGCTCGTATTCATCGCTCTAGTTTATGCAATAACCCCGTCTCTAGTCTTCATTGACCCGATTATTTTCATGTATGGTAGATCATAAAATCTTTTCTTGGGAGAGTCTAGCTTGAGAGTTCCCACGTATGGCCTCATGAAACTTTATATACCTTCGCCAAAAAGAATCTTCTTCTTTGAGTTGCCAAAGAATATTGATTCATGTCTAAAAATCTTGGATTCTTACTTCGCTCCTTCAGTATATGTCTCATCCTCTAACTTCAGAAAAGGACTAAGGGGAGTAATGAGCTCAAAAAACTTTACAATAGGAAAAATGCAACGTCGGCAACTCCTCATAGTACTCGGCTGGTTCAGAACACCAAATATAAGTAGACAATAACTCCGGACTATTTTCTAAAGTTGATGACACGAGAATCAGAATGGCTTTTGGATTGTGGGCCTTAAAAAGCATAAATTTTTGAAGCAAAGAGCTGGGTGTGAGTGATGCTTAAAGATGACTTGTATTAGGTACTTGGAACGCAGATGAAGGGGGTGATGACAGAGTATCGGTTTGAGATTTTTGGCAGGTCTATAACAAAGCAAAAACACAGCAATTCCTGTTGCAGGAAATATATGCCTATTAAGTTTTCACGGAACAATGTCGGCTATTGCATTCTATCACTATATTATCTAACACAGCTTAATATAAGAGAGAAATTTGTGTACATGACCCTTAAGGGTATGCTTTTACTATCATCCATCCTATTTACTGTATGGCAACATCAGATTTAAAAATTTATAATTTCCTTCGTAGTGATGGTACAGAAACATGCAGCATACAGAACCCCAAGGTGCAATTTGAGTTGTCTATCTCAAGTACCAGTCATGAATCAAATTTCCAGAGACATGGGGCTTCAGTGATGAACCTTGGTCACGCGAAGTGCTGCCCACAATGTAGAGTAACAAAGTTACCTGAAATATATAATTATAATATATAAGTAATAAATTTAAGGATTAGCATGGCGAAATATATATATATATATATATATATATATATATATATATATATATATATATATATATATATATATATATATATATATATAAGTACACACATATGGAAGCCTTCAACCAAATTTTAGTTTGTGAAATGAAAGGCAGCACTTACAACAAAACTGAAAATGAAAGGCAGCACTTACAACAAAACTGAAAATGAAAGTCATGGATAAAAGCTCAAGTCCTCTGTCTGCAATTGCCTGCATTTAAGCATATAAGTCTAGTTACAACATGCAACCCAAAACGAAACTACGCAACAAAACAAGCAACTATTAATACAGACACACTCACACAGGCTAAAAGCTAGTCTTCATTGTTGCCGATTCTATGATTTGCACACTCATTACATTAACATGACTATACCTTCTTAGGGGGCATTTGGTTCAAATAGAGGAATGGAAAGGGAATGGAATCAAGTAGAGGGGAGGAATGGTAACAATAATTGTTTCTTTTATTGGGTGTTTGGTTCAACAATGGAAAGACATCACTTGTAAGGGAATGGAAAGGATTTTGTTACTCCTCTAATTTTGGAGGGTAACATTTTGGGGGTTTGGGTTACCTAAGTAAGGGTAATGGTTAACCTACGACCCAAACCAAACAAGGAGAAATCAGAAATGGATTCAGATTACTGAATCCGTTTCACAAACTCCCAAAAAAGCTCAACCAAACAAGGCCTTATACACTAAATTTTTTCATGACAACAGATACAGCAAAAAAAATCACAAATCGGGTCAGGCGGGATCTGGATTATGAACTGAGCAATAAAACCACAATCATGGAGCTCTCGTGCAGAAAATAATCTCCAATATACACAAGTTTAACAGTTCAATAAATTCCACTAAAAATTGAATATTAAAATTGAAAATGCCAAAATCAAAAGGAGACTACATACTGTGGGTGATACAAATCCAGCAACAACTCCACCCCCCAAGAAGCAAAACCAACAAAGTAAGTGATAACAGGCCTAAAAACAACAACAATAATTTAATAATTACTAAACACTGAAAAAACCAAATGTCATAGAAAAAAACCAAATAAGAAAGAAAACAAAATAACCGTTGCAGCGATAATGGAGGCGAGTGCCATCGGCTAAAGTGACGCCAGAAACAATCTTGCCAGGTAGAAGAGACCCAAAAATGGCCAAGTAACCAAAATATGAGAGCAATAAACCCACCTAAAATCTCCATCGAAATTATAACATTAGATCAAAATTTATGTGTCACAAACAAATGGTAAGGTTGAAATTTGGGGGTAAAACTTACAGAGGTCCAAGAAGGGATGAGGAGGTGTAGATCCATTTTGTGACAAAGTCCACCACCACGTCTGACAAATGACAATGAAGAGACTCAAGAGAGAGAAAACGACTGGGAATTGGGATGGACTGGGAGGCTTTTTGTTAAGCCCGTATATATTTATGTTGTGATAAGCCCATGTACACTTATGTTTAGGCCTAGCATAGCTTTTACGTTATTGGGTTATGCTTTTGTTGTATATATATATTGGAGCGCAAAAATACAAAAAACACAACTTTTACACCCTAATTCATCATGGTATCGGAGCGGTGGTAAGCGCTCGTCAGCCACTCAAACCTCTTCGCCCATAAGCGAAGAATTTGAAGCCCTCACCGGGGCGATTGTCGGCGCTTCACGACTGATAATCAGCCTTGGGTGACGAATTGTGAGCGGCTCATGGGAGAAGAAGAAAAAGAAGATTGTGGTTGCGGGTGGTGACACGACTTCCCAGGTATTTCTTGAGTTCGGGAGATCGGCTGGAAATACGATCACACACGTGATCATGAACGGAACTAATTATGTTTCGTGGGCGACGTCGATTACCTTGTCGTTGAAAGCACGCGAAAGTTTGTGTTCTTGGATGGATCGAAGCGAAGGCGATCGAGCGAAGAAATTGTTGGGTGGGTGACGGTGAATTCCATGATTGTGTCATGGATAATGAGAAATATTGAACCAAAATTCTTTCTTGAGTTCCATATCATGAAGAGGCGAAGATGATTGTGGATTTACTTGGAGAAGAGGTTTGCATGTCAAACGGACCTCGGCTTGACAAATCGGAAGCTGACCATTGTTGTGCAAAGCGAGCCAAAGACCGGCCTTTGGAGGATTATTACTCGAAATTGATGAGTCTACATGGCGAGTTTGCTCGATTGAAGCCCTTACACGGTTGTGAGTGCGGCGAAGTGCACTTGCGGCGTTGCTTGGGAAATATGCAAAGGACCGAGAGATGAAATTTTCATCAATTTTTACTTAAGGGTTGATCATGAGGATCTTGGTGAGTTCGGTCTAACTTGTTGTCGCGGCGTCCTTTGCTGGATATTGGCCAGGAGCTTATCAAGCTTTTGCTCGGGGAAGAAAGAGTGCGAAGTGTGGCTCGCACTAGACTCGAATCACGTGGGGATGTGAACATATTTGCCGGTGTGAGGGAGGCCGAATACGCGTGCGAAGCTCGGTTGAGTTGTAAACAACGTAAAAGACGGGTCGTGATGAGACCACGTGCTTCAAAATCACGGTGTTCCCTCTTGGTGGCACGAGAGTATGGTGGCAGCGGCAAAGGTGTTGGTATGGCTAGAGGGTGAGATGCGCGGTGGGCTCGGGTCAAAGACAAGGTGGTGCGGGTGAGTTTGTGGGTGACTCGCGTGTTGCGGAGTGGGCGAAAGACGAGGAAAGCAAATCCACTTGAATGCGGTTAGCGGTGGTGATGACGAGGCCCGTCTTCCAGTGGGCGTGGGGCGGGGGGACTCCTCTCAACAATTTGACCCCGAACGGGTGCGGTTCTTGATGAATCTCCTTAATGAAGCGAGAAGGCGAACGCATGATGGGTAAGAATTTTTGTTTATCTTGGATTGTAGACACGGGTGCGTCTAACCATGTCCTTGGTAACTGGAGTGTTTGCATGATTGTGTTAATGTTGTGACCATATTACTCACACGATGGTGCGAGAACTTGTTGGTGCCAGCGAGGGCGAGCCTTACTTCTGGTGGACTTATTCTCACAACGTTATCTTTATTCACGGCTCGCACTTTGCTATTTGTTATACGTTTCCTCGGTTAATTGATGATAACAAGTGTGTTGTTCGATTCAGCGATTCACTACGTGTTATCCGGGGCCAGGTGTTCGGGAGCGATTGGGCCGGTGGCGCGAGGTGGACTCCACTTCCATCGTGGTATTCTGCTTTGTGCATCTTTATTCCAGTACCCGAGAGAAAGATGAGTTTGATTTGTGGCATCGCGGGATGGGTCATACGTCGATCGTGTCATCGAGATGATCCAGAGCTCTTAGAGATAGTTCTAGTAGTCATAATTTGAACAAGGTGTGTGAAGTTTGTCCTCGAAGCTAAACAACATCGTCTTAGTTTTCCTCTTAGTAAAGTTTGTAAAGCTAGTAGCAAATTTGAGCGATTCATTGTGACTTGTGGGGTCCATATCGTACTTCTGTCTACGTGTGGTGCACAATATTTTCTTTCTTTTGTAGAATATGTATACTCGTGGAGTTTGGGTGTATTTATATTTTATTGCAATCTAAAGGCGAAGTGCATTACGCTTTTTGTTCCTTTTTGGCTCTTATTAAACGACAATTTCTTTGCGATGTTAAATGTGTTCGTGGTGACAATGGGGCTGACTTTCAATGCATGCATACTTATTTTCAAGAAAATGGTATCATGTTCCAAACTTCTTATGTGGGAACCCCCGAACAAAATGGGAGAGTGGAGAGGAAACATCGACATATTTTAAAAGTGAGTCGAGCCTTAATGTTTCAAGCTAACCTTCATGTTCATTTTTGGGGAGAATGTGTCTTAAGTGCTATTTATTTGATTAACGCACTCCCTCTCGTTTGTTGAAGTACAAAACACCTTATGAGATATTGTTTGGGAAGGAGCCGGATTTTGATGAATTAAAAGTGTTTGGTTGTTTGTGTTTCACTTATAATCAAAAGATACGAGGGGATAAGTTTGCATCTCGAAGTCGGAGATGTGTTTTTCTTGGTTATAATAATACTCAAAAAGGATGGAAATTGTATGATTTGCAAACCAAGGAAATCTTTGTGTCGAGGATGTTCGGTTTGTTGAAAATGAGTTTCCTTTTGCTTCTCGACATTCTATTCCCTCTTCATCATCTCTTCTTAGTCCTCATGTCACCTCCTAGTTCTCTTGTTAGCGATGATGATTTTTTCGTACATGGGCGGCCCATCATTCCCCACGAGATTTGGGCTCGTGTCTCCACCTAGGAGCCCAGGCCCGCTCTTCCTTCTTCGTCAGTGGCGAAGTGCGAGTCGGACTCCCCTGTGATTCGTTGAGGCCTTGGGCGGGTGGCTTGCGAAGTTAAGCATCCCCCTTCTTGGATGCATGATTATGTTGCACATACCACTATGAGTCCCCAGTGGCTTGCCTCCATCGGCTTCTCCGGGTACATCGTATCCTCTTAATCACTATGTGACTTGTGATAATTTTTTTGTGGCATATCGCCTTTTTCTTGGCGCGTGGATGCGGAGATCGAGCCACGTACTTTCGCCGAGGCTATGAGACATGGGGTGGCGTGACGCCATGACCAATGAAATTCGAGCTCACGGGACCCGATGGTACATGGGACATGGCCTCTCTTCCCCCCAGGAAAGAAAGCTCTTGGATGTAAATGGGTTTACAAAATCAAATATAATGCATATGGCACGATGGAACATTTAAAAGCTCGTCTTATGGTCCTTGGAAATCATCGGGTGGAGGGGTTGGATTATCATGAAACATTTGGACATGTGGCTAAAATGGTTACCGTTCGGGGTTTTCTTGCATTTCTTTGCCGGTTAACAATTGGGGCGTTCATTAAATGGACATTCACAATGCCTTTCTCCATGGTGATTTGGATGAGGAGGTGTATATGAAACCTCCCCATGGTTTCTACGATAGTAATCCACGCTGTATGCGTCGCCTTAAAAGTCTCTTTATGGACTCACCGGGCCTCGTTGTTGGTTTGCTAAGGCGGCTTCCGCTTTGCTTGAGTATGGCTTTACTCGTTCTTACTCACGACTATTCCTTGTTTACTTACCATCGTGAGTACTTCATTAGCCTTCATGTCCTTATTTATGTTGATGATCTTATTATTTAAGGAAGATGTTCTCTTTGCCCTCACAATTTTGAAGACGTATTTGGGAGATTGTTTTTCACATGAAGGATCTTGGGCGTACGAAATATTTTCTTGGCGTTGAAGTTGCCGGAGTCACCGACGGCTTTTATCTTTCTCGGCCCATGAAGTATGCCACGGACATCATTTCCGAGCGAGCTACTTGAGGCACGTCACCTTCCTCCCATATTGAACATAATCATCATTTGGGGCTTGCTTCTTGGGATGTGCTTTCTCGAGCGGATCGATGTCGAGGGTCTTGTGGGTCGTCTCATCTACTTGTCCTTTGCAGAGTCACGATCTTGCTTATGCGGTTCATTTTATCTCGATTCATGAACTCTCCTCGTCATGAACATTGTGAAGCGGCTTTGCGGGTCGTTCGCTATTTAAAGGGAGGCCGAGCGAAAGGTATTCTTCTCGGTTCTTCGGTCCATTGCATTTGACAAGATGGTGTGACTACGATTGGGCTAGTTGCCCTTTGACTCGGCGGTTTCTCTACGGTTGGCTCGTGTTTCTTGGTACTTCTCCTGTCTCTTGGAAAACTAAGAAACAACACTGTTTGTCTCTCGTTCTTCCGCCGAGGCGAATACGAGATCTATGGGCTTGCTATTCTTGCTTAATTGACATGGTTGAAGGCCTTGCTTCTTAGTTTGGGTGTGTCTATTTCGTCTCCTAGACCTTTGTTTTGTAATGATCCAATCTACGCTTCATATTGCTCAAAATCCCGTGTTCCACGACGCACGAAGCATATAGAAGTTGAGTTGTCATTATGTTCGAGATGCCATTACCGATGGTGCACTTTCGCCTCGTCATGTCTCCACACATAAGCAACTCGCCGATATTTTCACCAAAGCCCTTGGTTATCGGCGATTTGACTATCTTCTTAGCAAGTTGGGCGTTCATAATCTCACGCTCCAGACTTGAGGGAGGTGTTAAGCCCGTATATTTATGTTGTGATAAACCAATGTAGACTTATGTTTAGGCCAAATAGCTTTTACATTATTGAGTTGACTTTTGTTGTATATATACATTGGAGCACAAAAATACAAAAACACGACTTTTACACCCTAATTCATCACTTTTGCTATACGCACACATCATGCTCCTCTCCCTTAGTAAAAACGTGTACATAGAAGTGCCTATTGGTCGGCGGGCAGGAACCCGAACGATCGGCTCGGCTCGTGTTCAGTAAGTTGATTGAAGCTTGAAGTTTGACCGATCGAGTTTTGATCCGATGTTTGAACTAGTCGAGCTCAATTTGTTCATAAAATAAGCTTGACATGTTATCACCCACTAGTTTTACGTGTTTTATTTATTTTTGTTTTTTAAATTTTTTGAGATGTGTATGTTTTTGTTACGTATAGGTTTGCGAATGAGTCGGGGTGGCTCATGGCGTTTTCGAGTTCGGCTCGGTCGGACTCGGTCAAGCTCGGCTCGAGTTCGGGATCGGCTCGAGACTGCGAAATCGGCACGAGCTCACCCTAAGCTCGCGAACGGGCATTGACAATTTTTAAAGTACTAAAATTATTTCATTAATGTTTAATATAAGTTAAAATAATTAATAACTATGGGGAAAAATAGTAGTCTTAGCTCTAAGACTACACTAGGAATCGAAGTTGATAAACTAGAAAAACACCTAAAAAAGTATAAAAAAAAAGAAACCTTCCAAAAGAATGAAAAAAAAAAAAAAAGAAACAAGGCAATAACAAACATAGGTTAGGAAACTATCGTGTAATGCTCGAACGTGCATTTGTAATGTTTGGATACAAACTGTAGTTGAATCATAAATGTGAATTTATTGATTTAGTAGGCTGTAGTTCAGCGTGTCCACATCGAAAACAAATGACGAGGGGTGTGTATGTGAGCTGATATAAAGGAGAACTTTGAGAGCTTGAACATCGAGCTGAAGTTTCAATTATCCCACATCGCTGTAATATGATGAGGGGTGTGTGGTAATGCTCCATAAAAGAGATACTTGAGTTTGGCTTTGCCTACCGGCTTCCGAGTTATTTGGGCTATGCAAGTTTGGTTATTGGGCCGTAAACAATTAAATGTTTTGGCTTCCTAAGAGTGACCTTGGACTTGCTTTAGTTGAATGTAAATTTGGAACCCCGACGAACTCGAGCCGAGCTATAAGTGTTTTAGACTCGAGGACTCGGGGGGAAACCTAATATTTGAAGCTCGACGGAGCTTCGAGCTCGGCCGGGCCTAGTAGATATGATGGTCGGCCAGGAGCAGAGTCGAGTGGTCCGTCTCGGTTCGGCTCGTTATCGGCCCTAGTTACGTAAAAAAAACTATTAACTTATTATTGTGTGTAATATTTAGATTAAATATATATATATATGTATATATATATATATATATATTATTTTTATATAAAAAGAATAATCGAGCTTTTTCGAGTCGAGCTTTGTAAGCTCGGCTTGCCTCGTTAAGGTCTCGGGCGAGTTTGAATCACGGTCGAGATACACGAAGCTTAATTTTTAACAAGCTTTGACCGAGCCGATTCCAGAATTGTTCGCGAATAGGCTAGACTCATTATCACCCTACTATACGGTAGTTATTAATATTAATTTAAAGCAAACGTCATTGTGTGACCCTTTACTCAAGCAACATTTAGGGTTGTTCGAGCAATGTGATATCTCGCACGGCGTAAGTGCTTAGCCTTCCCCCTCCTACTGAAACTATGTAATGTTCTTGTAAGAATTATGGGGAATATCGGGTATGTGAACGGTGATCTCGAATCAAGAGGTTAGCGCGTCACCGAAAGTGTGGCGCGGCACCTCACTTTCCGAGGAAAAGCTAATGCTTGTTGGGTATTTTGGCTTGAGAGAGCACGTCCCCCAAAGATAAACTTGGAGGTAGAAGGCTTATACAAAAGAAATAAAGGGGTGTTTTAGGGTGAATGCGGATAAGTCCATTTTATATAGGATATTTATCCCAATTCCTCTAGCTTTGAGTGCTTAGGTTTGAGCTCATTGAGCTCGTTTATGTGTGATTTGATATGTTTGGACTTGTTTCAGTGTGTTAGATGTTTTTGTGCGGATTAAGGCGTTTAGCATCCCCTCGTTGGAGTTGCGGAACGGAAGTCCAGCGGACCACATATAGCCCCAAGGAAGGTCCAAGAGATTGCACAAGTGATTCGGACAGATTGCACCAAAAAGAGCGAAAAATCACTTTCTCCGTGCGACCGAGGCGGTTTGGGCCCGACCGAGCCGAGCCAAACTCGGCTTCAATGCATATGAGACATGTTCGCCCGGACAGCCAAGGCGAAAGGGAACCAAAATCGCTTGCGCGCCCGACCAGGGCGGATTTCTTTGTTCTGTCGTAGTTCCTCGAATCCATAAGTCGCCCGGCAAATAGAGGTTTCACCGGCCCGGCCAAGGGCGGTTTCTAGAACGAGGTTTATTTGCTTTTTTAGCAGGTTTTGGCAGAAGTATAAATAGGTTTTTAGTATTTTCAATTAGAATATCTTATTTTCTACGTTTTAGGGCTAAACACTTAGTTTCTCTCTCTTTAGTTTGTATGAACTTTTACCTTTGAAGATTATAGAGATCGTTGATTTCGTTTTCATTGTTCCTCGATCATTAGGTATTCCTCTTTACTTTGTTTTATTTAATGAATTCTTTTACTTTGATTATGTTTATTGAGTTGATTATTATCATGAGTGAGTAGACTTTTCTAGGGCTTAGAGGGAAGCCATGTTTATACCTTTTTGATTGTGGTTTTAAAGTTGCTTCGTTATTTGGATTGAATTAGAATAATTCCTATTGATTTGTTATGCTTGTTTAATTCATGTACTTGCGCAATATCATGAGTTATGTTTAGGTAATAAAATTAGAATCGAAAGAATATTCATTAGGCGTGTTCCAATAGGTAGGTTTGATTATGTTGAGCGGCCGTGCGCGCATGTGTCCCAGAGTTGTTAATGCGACCCAAAGTTAACGAAATACTTTATTTATTCGAACCTTAATCAGTAATGGCTTATATTGTAGTGATTATATTGGTATAAACGTGGTGGGCCAGATCGGTGCCACAGGTTTTAATTATTTGATAAACTTGGATCTTTTTGTGTTATAGTTTATTCTAGTTTAGTTATTAATTCTTGATTCAATTTCCTCTCTTGAAGTAGTTAGATAATTAAGCATAAGCTTTGTAGAACTCATCTCCCTGTGGATCGGCCAGTGTTTGCCGGTTCTTGCTAGAGACACGCGTGCACTTGCGGGTATATTTTAAAACCCATCGAAGTTTTGGCGCATTGCGGGACGGCTAGTTTCTATAGATTTTTGATTGATTATTCTAACTATTTCTCTGTCTCATTGGGGCTTGAGACGATTGAGGAAAACTTCATTGCGTATTTTTTCTTTGTTTCTTTTATGCCCGGGCCCACAAGAACGGGTACTCCGATTCAGCCCGGCCACGATCTTAGAAAAAACCATCGAGAGCTGACTTCCAGCAGCAAAGGAAGAAGAAACGATCCTGTGTCGGGGAAAATCGACGGAAGAACAGGAATCGTCATGCCTCCTAAGTCGCTGAAGTCTTATGGGGTACCTTCCTGTGATGTTCCACACGGGCCTCTTATGCACGACATTGGCGCTAATTTTGAGATCGGCTTTGCCCTCATTCATATGATCGGCGAGAACCGGTTGGCGGGGCGTCCATCGAAGACCACTGCCAAATCATTTACGGTTTTAACAGCCATGTGCGTCTGGGCAAGCATCGGGTCACTCTGATCGGTTGAGGTCGTGGTATTTGAGTTCTCTTTGAAAAGATAGCTAAAAAATGGCTCGATGATGTCACGGCAGGCGAATGGGTGCTATTTTGAGAAGCATTCTGAAAAGAATGCCACTCCCTCTTAAGGCTAGCGAGAAATCGAGACCTGAAGCTTGCTACCTTCGAGCAAGAACCTAATGAGACATTGAAGGAAGCATGGAATAGGTTTAAGGATCTGCCCGGAGAGAATGCCCCGCTTCCACAATCTAGGCAGAGTGGTTAAAGTCGCTCGGGCATTCTCTGATAGTCTATGACATGTCAGAGTTCTGATTGATTCGTCTGCCGGGGAGTCTTCTTAGATAAGGGTGGATGAAGGGTATAATTTTTACGACGAACTTAGCGAGCGAATGATCATAGTTCTTTGAGGGCCCCATTACAGAAGAAAAGTTGAATCTTGATGCGCTATGCCTTGTTGTCTTCCTAGTAGCGATTGAGCGTGAAGATGGACTACATTGAAATCTTGCTTCGATGCAGTACTCTCACCTTAATTATTAATGCGATGTCTTCGAGTAGCTCTGTGGCTTCTTTCCTTTTGTGAAGTGTGTGGTGTTGAAGCCCACTTTGGTGTGATTGTTGCTATGATCCCATTTGATCTGAATCGGATGGAGCATGCGAATGCTTTTGTGAGGGCCTCCCCTTTGACCCTGCTACAGCTAGCCTGACCAGGTTGGAGAGATCATCCTAATTTTTCTCACAAAAACTATAATGTTCGAGATCCACTTGACACATCACATGAAACATCCTAAAGCCACCTCGTAAAAACCCACCA
>CANSZD010001655.1:0-117537 GCA_947648045.1 Beta corolliflora | reverse complement strand
TTTTCTCTCAAATCAATGATTTTTATTTTGTATAATTATTGGGGAGTCGAATTATTATTTTTATTATATGACGTGCTAATGTGTGTATTATATTTATATTTATAATATAATTTATTAGAATTATTTTCATTAAAAGTTTAGGCGCGATTTAGGAGGTTATCGATTTATCGCGTAACGGACTTTTGACGTTTGGATCTTTGATGATTTGGGCTGAAATTATTTGGTGTGGTTGGGCTTGGGCCAGCCGGCCATGTGGAGGGAAAAGGAGAAGTTTTTTCTTTCATTTTTTTTATTTTGATGACTCTTTGTATTTTGTAACCTCCATAACCCCCTCATCATTTCTCCTAATAAATCCATTTTATTTTATTCTTTTAAGCACTCCAAAATCTGATTAAAATCAGGAACTTCAATGCTGCCATTTTCTTAAAATTTGGACATCATCATCTTCATCATTCTCTCTCAAATTCTTCCATTTCTATTCTTCATCAATTGTTCGTGACTTGTTCTATTTGCCTTTTTCTTGTACGTGGGTGCTTTGGGGTTTGAAGAAGGAGAAGGGATGCACGCCTATATCGGGATTTTTTCGGTAATTTTCAGCTCGCCTCCGACGATCCAGGTAACTAGTAGTTATCTTAGAACGATAGAGATTAGGGTATCTTTCGGTATTAGATTATTACGCTAGGAATTGTTTAAAATACTTTCTGAATGAAATTATTGATGAAATTTTACGTGAATATTCTTGATGTATGCTGTATGAATATTATGTGCAGAAAAATAATTTTCGTCTGAGTTTTATTATTTATTTGGTAATTTATTTATGGCTTATTTGCAAAATAATTATTGAACAGATGTTATAATTCTTGGAAATTATTTTTCGTGAAGCATGTTATGCGTGTAGTATGTATTTCATGCCTTGGAATAATTTTTGTCTACTGTTTACAGGTTTATTGAATTGATTTATCTATTTTTGCATTTTCGTGTTTGTTAGTATTTAAATCGTGAATATTATTTTTGTAGGGCGAAAAATCTATTTCTTTGTATAAAATGTATTACCGTGAGTTTATGCATGTTATGTGAATTTTTGGTAATTTTTGGGCGATTATATTGGCTTTATTGGGTATTCAGTAATTTAACGTTTGAACATACTTTTAGAGTCCAAAAATTAGAAATAAAATTTGTACCATGTCAGTAGAGCCATAATGGTCGAATAATAATGTTTGTGATATTTTACTGATCGTTTTTATTAGTTTGATAATTTTTATTGTGTTTGTGTTATGAGTTTGAGGATATTCTTTTTAATTATTTAAGGGTTTATTAACCATAAATAATTTGTGACCTTTATGTTCTTGGAAGGTTGGTGATTAGTAGGTTCTTGTGGTTATCATTGAGTGTCACTATGTTTCACGTTTGGTTTATGTAAAAATGATTAGTAGGTATGCGTTTCATTGATTTAATAAGCCTTGGAGTTAATGGTGGTGGCGTCGAGACCACGGCCCATGCGCGACGTAGATTGGTTAGT
This sequence comes from Beta corolliflora, assembly GCA_947648045.1. Lineage (NCBI taxonomy): Eukaryota > Viridiplantae > Streptophyta > Magnoliopsida > Caryophyllales > Amaranthaceae > Beta > Beta corolliflora. The sequence goes on along the minus strand of CANSZD010001655.1, from coordinate 116,018 downwards.
GCGCCGGACGCACGGTGTGGCGCCCGGCGCAAGCTCATGCGCCGAGCGCACATTTTGTTGTAGTATAATTTTTTCGTATGATCTTGTACGCATGTCCTACTTGTAGTTGGTGATCTTATTTGATGTGATGCATTTCTGATTGATACTGATAGTGCTGTAAAAACTATTTCATTATCATTGTTGATGCTTAGTGATGTTCAAAGTATTGTGGTTGAAGATATTTGTTGTAAGTGTGTAAGTTACTACTTTGAGGATTTTTGAAGAATTATTTTTGATGAATCATGGGTATAGGACCGGGTGGCATCCCTTCTCTTTTTGACGAATGGTTTTGAGATGGATGATACTTTATGATTTTATTTATTTTGAGATAAGAACATCCGGATGGGATAAATGTAGTCCCGGGTGAAGAACATGCCAACCACGGTTTTGCGGGCTAGGAACTTTAGGGTTAATTGTTGTCGTCCGAGAGGTCGGGGAGTTCTGCGTGTTCTACTGCATCGGGAGTTTGGCCATTCTTAGACACGGGCGGTGGGGAACGTAAGCCCATGGGCGACCTGGAGATTGTAATCGGCAAACCTTAGGAAGTGAATTGCGATTCACCGGCGTTCGGATTTCCCGACTCAATAACTTGTTGTACCTTTGTTTTTATTATTATTTAAGTACTCTAGAGTTGATTTATTCATTTTATCTTATTTACTTGATATTTACCTTCACTTATATCACTTCTAAGTTTTAAGGTTTTGGATTGCATGTTATTGTTATCTTGATCGTATGCTTTCCTTTCTTATTAATCTATGTCTGAATCATGCTTTGATTTCTTTTGTTCTGGGAGAACTGCTAGTTAATCCCCACTGACTGTGGAATTATTTAATATATCCTTGCAAATGAAAATGACCGCTAGAATTGTGACTGCTTGGGCTAGCCGAGTGTGGGTCGGTAATGAGAGGAAGCTTCCCGGTAGTCTTTTTGGTAGATGAGTTCTATGCGGACAATAGAGTCCTATGTTATGCTAGGTCTCAAGGACATTTAGTTTTATTTGAGTTTTTATGGGGGACTTGCATGTCTCGTAGTTTTGGATGATGATATGTTCTATTATTATTATTATTATTTTTTTTGTTTGTTCAGGAAAGATAATTGGTCCGAAGACCAACCCCCGCTAGGCTACTGGCGCTGCAGGGCACACCACTCATTAGGTCGGGTAGTGGGGATTTATACCCACAAGCAAACATTTTTTAAACAAACTCCCCAAATTGGGGAGTGATGAGAGTCGAACACCCGACCTCGCGGTTGGGAGGTGGGAGCACCAACCATTGGGCTCCCACGAGGACCTCATGATATGTTCTATTATGATTTGGGATGTTCCCTTTTGATTAAGAATTATAATGTTCTGAGATATTTCTTTTGGAAGCTATGAAACTTTAGTTTGAGGTTGTCTTTATTTATTGTTTTAGAGTAGCATAACCGTCCCGACGTTATTTCAAGCTAACGTCTTTTTAGTCAATCTAAAATAGTTATTGTTTAGTATCTTAGTAGTAGAAGGACGGGGTGTTACAGCTTGTTATCGAGCAAAGTTACCCGAGACCCTTACTTAGTCACTAAGAAACTCCCGGGAAATGTGTAGTTGAAGTAACTAGGGTCATTAGAATCTTAGGCTTCAAGAAAAGTAGTGGTGAGAGGGTCACTTGGGTAGGGAAACCACGGGAAAATAATTTTCTTACTTTGATGTGATAAATTGTTATTTACAACTAATAATGTGTTAAATAATGATTGTTTAACTTGTGTTTGTAGAATGCCGCCTCGAGGATTGACTAGTGCTAGAAAGGAGGCCCTTGAAAAAGACGCCAAGCACTTGAGAACGCTATCATAGCCATGGCTAATCGGTCTAACTGCTCCGTCTCATGGGCAATCTGTCTTCGATCGATTTAGACCGTCACCGTCCGCCTACTTTTGACGGGACTTCGATCTGTTGTGCTAGAAGGGTGGATAAGGGAGATGGAGAAACCTGTTTCTTCATCTTGGTTACCACTGCTGCTGAAATGGTGTCTATTGGTACTCTTATCCGAAGTCGGAAGCGATAACCGGTGGAGCAACCGTTCGTGCAAGTGCATGGCTACATCGGGTTTGGATGGGATGAGTTTCGTGTTAAAAGCTGAAAGAGAGGTTTTATTCGATGAGCTCCGTTGGCAGAAGCAAGAAGAGTTCTTAACTCTGTCTCAGGGTACTCTGAGTGTGCAGGATTACACCGATAAATTCACCGAAGCTGTCCACGTTTGCTACCACTGTTGTACCTACTGAAGCTGAGCGTGTGAAAAGGTACATCAAGAAAATGGATCCTAGGGTGAGGACCCATGTTCTGAGTTCGGGTGCTTCGACTTTCCAGGGAGCCTATGAGATAGCCCTGAGTATTCATGCCTCTTTGAAAGAGGGAGATTCTGCTAAGGTGGTTGCTGCTAAGAAGCCTGCTGGTACCTATGTTCAATTCCCGGCCAAGAAGCCGAGGTATGAGCCGTTTGGTCGAGGAGGTTATCAACAGGGTTCTGGATCTGGTTATCGTCCGAGCTTTGATCCGAGCAAGTGCCGAATCTGTGGTAAAGCTGCTCATCCAGGGAAGAACCTGTGATGGATCGGATCGTTGTTTATTTCTATTGCAAGGAGGTGGGGCCCAAGTCTTTCCAAGTGTTCTAAGAATCCTAGAGCTCCGTCTTATTCTCGCTGGTCCTGCTAAGCCGATTGATTCTTCCCGCTCCTCCGAAGAGCAGGATTTATGTGATGGCCGTATTCGAAGGCGACGTCCATCCTGATGTCATCTCTGGTACTTTTCTTGTAAATAATACTCCTGCTTTTGTTTTGTTCGATACTGGTGCTACGGTATCTTTTGTTGCTAGTTCCTTCATTCGAAAAGCTAATCTCTCCCCTAGATCTCCTGTTAAGTCCCTAATATCTCTTCCGTCTGGTGAGAATTATACTTGTCATTCTGAGTTTAAGGGCGTGCCTGTCAGCATCATGGGTTCTGAGTTACCAGCCGATCTTAAGGAGTTTCCCATGTCAGAGTTTGATGTGATCCTCGGAATAGATTGGTTATCGAGGTATCATGCCTGCATTCAGTGCCGTGATCAGAAGGTGGTGCTCCGAGATTTTAAGGGTAAAAGGATTTCTTATTCTGGCGTTGTGGTGAAGAAGGGTGTTAAGTGGGTGTCCGCTCTGAGAATACGGAAGATGCGTCAGAATGGTGATGTGGTATACCTTTGCATGGTGAAGGATTTGTCGTCTGAAGATCAGCTCGAGAGTATTCCGGTAGTTTGGGATTATCCTGATGTATTTCCTGAAGAGTTGTCAGGTATTCCTCCTGAAAGTGATGTGGAGTTCTGCATTGATTTAGTACCGGGTACTGCTCCTATATCCAAGGCTCCGTATAGAATGGCACCGTCTGAACTGCAAGAGTTGAAGACTCAATTGCAAGAGCTGATAGATAAGGACTTCATAAGGCCTAGTGTGTTTCCTTGGGGTGCTCCTGTTCTGATTGTCAAGAAGAAAGACGGGAGTATGCGTCTGTGCATCGATTACCGTGAGCTGAATAAGGTAACGATCAAGAATAAATATCCGTTGCCTCGCATTGAAGATCTGCTTGATCAATTGAAAGGTGCTGGGGTAATTTCCAAAATTGATATGAGATCTGGATATCATCAGATCCCCGTTAAGCAGGAAGATATTCCGATGACTGCTTTCCGCTCCAGGTATGGGCACTATGAATTTAAAGTGATACCTTTTGGTCTCACGAATGCTCCTGCGATTTTTTGGATCAAATAAATCGCTCTTTCCACGAGTACTTAGATACTTGTGTGGTCGTGTTTATCGATGATATTCTCGTTTACTCTAAAGATGAGAAGGAGCATGAGAAGCATTTGAGACCGGTGTTGGATGTTCTACCTCGCAGCAAAAGTGGTTCGCAAATCTATCTAAGTGCGAGTTACGGCTGAAGGAAGTTGCTTTCCCGGGGCATGTAATCGCAAGGAAGGAGTTAAGGTGGATCCCGCTAAGATCAAGGCTATTGTCGAGTGGGAGAGTCCTAAGAATGTGACCGAAGTTCGAAGTTTTTTGGGTCTTGCTGGTTATTATAGGAGGTTTGTTCAAGATTTCTCCAAGCTAGCTCAACCTCCGACTCGCTTGATGCGTAAGGACTGAAAGTTCGTCTGGTCTGAGGATTGTGAAGGGGCATTTCAGAAGCTGAAAAAGAGTTTGACCTCTGTTCCTGTTCTTACTCTGCCATCTGAGGGTGTTGGGTATGAGGTGTTCGGTGATGCATCGAAGAATGGCCCGGGTTGTGTTTTGATGCGCAAGAGGGAAGGTAATAGCCTATGCGTCGAGGCAATGAAGGTGCATGAGAGGAATTACCCGACCCATGATCCTGGAGTTAGCGGTTGTGGTGTTTGCACTAAAGATATGCGACACTATCCGTATGGTGTTCCGTGTAAGGTGTATACTAACCACAAGAGCCTCAAGTACATCTTCACTCGGCGTGATCATAACATGAGGGCGAAGAAGGTGGCTTGAATTGATCAAGGATTATGATCCGACCCTGGATTACCAAGAGGGTAAGGCGAACAAAGTAGCAGATGCTCTGAGTCGCAAGAATTATAAGCATTCTTTAAACGCTGCTATGGTGGTGCCTCGTGAATTGTGTGAAGAGTTTCGCAAGCTTGATATCGAGGTTGTTCCTCGGGGTTATGTGTCGCGATGTTGGGTTCTATGAGTGCTGAGCCCGAGTTGTTCCCGGGAGTTGAGAAGCAAGCAAAAGGGTGATCCGAAGCTAGAAGATCCGTGAAGCAAAGATGCAAGGTCGTGCGGAGAATTTTGAGATCCTGTACCGATGATAGCTTGAGGTTTATGGGGCGTTGGTGTGTGCCCAATGATGGTGAGCTTAAGAGAAAGATTCTCGAGGAAGCTCATAGTACTCCTTATTCCGTTCATCCTGGTGGTGGCAAGCTTTATAAGGATCTGAAGGTTAATTTTTGGTGGCCTGGTATGAAGAGAGAGATCGCCGGATTTGTAGCTAGGTGTATGGTCTGTCAGAAGGTGAAAATTGAGCATCAGAGGCCTGGTGGTTTGTTGCAACCTTTGCCTATTCCTGCTTGGAAGTTCGACTCGATTTCGATGGATTTCGTGATGGGTTTGCCTAGAGCTGCTGGTGGGAAGAATGCTGTGTGGATAATTGTGGATCGGTTGACCAAAGTGGCTCGTTTTATTGCGATGAAGAACACTTGGTCTATGGAAGAGTTAGCTGAAGCTTATGTTAATGAGATCATTCGTCTTCATGGGGTTCCCAAAGACATTGTCTCTGACCGTGATCCGCGATTTCTATCCCATTTCTGGACCGCTTTGCAAGAGGCTTTTGGTTCGAAGTTGAAGCTTAGTACTGCATTTCATGCAGCAACCGATGGTCAGACTGGGAGAACTATTCAGACCTTGGAAGATATGCTTCGTGCTTGTGCCTTGGAATTTCAACAGTCTTGGGTCAAGTCGCTTAGCCTGGTGGAGTTCTCTTATAATAACAGCTATCAAGCTAGTATCCAAATGGCTCCTTATGAGGCTCTCTATGGAAGGAAGTGTCGTAGTCCTACTTGTTGGAGCGACATCAGTTACTCATTGATTTTGGGCCCAGAGTTAATTCAGGATACTGTTGAGCAGGTGAAAGTGATTCAAGCTAAGATGAAGGCTGCTCAAGATAGGCAGAAGTCGTATGCAGATTTGCGTCGAAAACCTATTTCCTTTAAGGTAGGAGATAAGGTGCTTCTGAAGGTTTCTCCTATGAAGGGAGTGATGCGATTTGGTCAAAAGGGCAAGTTGAGTCCGAAGTATGTAGGTTATGAGATTCTCGAAAGGATCGGAGAGGCTGCGTATCGTTTAGCTTTGCCACCAGAGCTGTCGAAGGTTCATGATGTATTTCATGTGTCGCAGTTGCACAGGTATCGTAGTGATCCTACGCATGTGATTCCTGTTGATTCGGTCTCAGTTGAACCGAATTTGACTTTTGAAGAGCAACCTGTTCGTATATTGGACCGTCAGAACCGTGCTATGAGAAGGAAGGTGATTCCCTTGGTTAAAGTACTTTGGAGAAGTCAAAAGTACGAAGAAGCTACTTGGGAAACCGAAGAGTCGATGCGACCGAAATACCCGAACTATTTGTTTCGGTATTCTTTGTGTGCTTGTCTTATTTGTGTGTGTTTTTCGAAGTTTCGAGGACGAAACTTTATTTAAGGAGGGGAGATTGTAACAACCCATAATTTTGCTCCTAGTTAAAGTTTTCCCTAAAACTGTTATTTTCTCTAAATCAATGATTTTTATTTTTTATAATTATTGGGAGTCGAATTATTATTTTTATTATATGGCGTGCTAATGTGTGTATTATATTTATATTTATAATATAGTTTATTAGAATTATTTTCATTATTAAGTATTTTCAAAGTTTAGGCGCGATTTAGGAGGTTATCGATTTATCGCGTAACGGACTTTTGACGTATGGATCTTTGATGATTTGGGCCGAAATTATTTTTGGTGTGGTTGGGCTTGGGCCAGCCGGCCATGTGGAGGGAAAAGGAGAAGTTTTTTCTTCTTTCATTTTTATTTATTTTGATGACTCTTTGTATTTTGTAACCTCCATAACCCCCTCATCATTTCTCCTAATAAATCCATTTTATTTTATTCTTTTAAGCACTCCAAAATCTGATTAAAATCAGAACTTCATTGCTGCAATTTTCTTAAATTTCGAACATCATCATCTTCATCATTCTCTCTCAAATTCTTCCATTTCTATTCTTCATCAATTGTTCGTGACTTGTTCTATTTGCCTTTTTCTTGTACGTGGTGCTTTGGGGTTTGAAGAAGGAGAAGGGTGCACGCATATATCGGGATTTTCCAGTAATTTTCAGCTCGCCTCCGACGATCCAGGTAACTAGTAGTTATCTTAGAACGATAGAGATTAGGGTATATTTCGGTATTAGATTATTACGCTAGGAATTGTTTCAAATACTTTTTGAATGAAATTATTGATGAAATTTTATGTGAGTATTCTTGATGTATGCTGTCTGAATATTATGTGCAGAAAAATAATTTTCGTCTGAGTTTTATTATTTATTTGATTTATTTGGTAATTTATGCGTTTATGGCTTATTTGCAAAATAATTATTGAACGAATGTTATAATTGCTGAAATTACTTTTTGTGAATCATTTTATGTGTGTAGTATGTATTTCATGCCTTGGAATAATTTTTGTCTACTGTTTACATGTTTATTTTATCTATTTTTGCATTTTCGTGTTTGTTAGTATTTAAATCGTGAATATTATTTTTGGAGGCCAAAAAATCTATTTCTTTGTATAAACTGTATTACCGTGCATTTATGCATGTTATGTAAATTTTTGGTAATTTTTGGGCGTTTATTTCTATTTTTAATTATTATATTATCTTTATTGGGTATTCAGTAAATTAACGTTTAAAAATACTTTTAGAGTCCTAAAATTAGAAATAAAATTTGTACCATGTCAGTAGAGCCATAATGGTCGTATGATAATTTTTGTGATATTTTACTGATCGTTTTTAGTAGTTTAATAATTTTTATTGTGTTTGTGTTATGAGTTTGAGGATATTCTTTTTAATTATTTAAGGGTTTATTAACCATAAATAATTTGTGACCTTTTATGTTCTTGGAAGCTGGTGATTAGTAGGTTACTTTGGTTATCATTGAGTGTCACTATGTTTACGTTTGGTTTATGTAAAAATGATTAGTCGTGTACGTTTCATTGATTTAATAAGCCTTGGAGTTAATTGGTGGTGGCGTCGGACGCACGCCGATGCGTCGAGCGTAGATTGGTTAGTGCGCCGGACGCACGAGTGTGGCGCCGAGCGCAAGCTCATGCGCCGAGCGCACATTTTGTTGTAGTATAATTTTTCGTATGATCTTGTACGCATGTCCTACTTGTAGTTGGTGATCTTATTTGATGTGATGCATTTCGATTGATACCGATAGTGCTTGTAAAAACTATTTCATTATCATTGTTGATGCTTAGTGATGTTCAAAGTATTGTGGTTGAAGATATTTGTTGTAAGTGTGTAAGTTACTACTTTGAGGATTTTTGAAGAATTATTTTTGATGAATCATGGGTATAGGACCGGGTGGCATCCCTTCTCTTTTTGACGAATGGTTTTGAGATGGATGATACTTTATGATTTTATTTATTTTGAGATAAGAACATCCGGTGGGATAAATGTAGTCCCCGGTGAAGAACATGCCAACCACCTGGTTTGCGAACTAGGGGTACACCTGGGTTAATTTTTGTCGTCCGAGAGGTCAGGGAGTTCTGCGTGTTCTACCCTGCATCGGGAGTTTGGCCATTCTTAGACACAGGCAGTGGGGAACGTAAACCCATAGACTGACCTGGAGATTGCGATCTGACAAACCTCAGGAAGTGAATTGCGATTCACTGGCGTTCGGTTTCTGACTCAATAACTTGTGTTTTTATTATTATTTAAGTACTCTAGAGTTGATTTATTAATTTTATCTTATTTACTTGATATTTACCTTCACTTATATCACTTGTTAGCTTTAAGGTTTTGGATTGCATGTTATTGTTATCTTGATCGTATGCTTTCCTTTCTTCTTAATCTATGTCTGAATCATGCTTTGATTTCTTTTATTCTGGGAGAACTGCTAGTTACTCCCCACTGACTGTGGAATTATTTAATATATCCTTGCAAATGAAAATGACTGCTAGACTTGTGACTGCTTGGGCTAGCAGAGTGTGGGTCGGTAATGAGAGGGAGCTTCTGGTAGTCTTTTTGGTAGATGAGTTCTATGCAGACAATAGAGAGTCCTATGTTATGCTAGGTCTCAAGGACATTTAGTTTTATTTGAGTTTTTATGGGGGACTTGCATGTCTCGGAGTTTTGGATGATGATATGTTCTATTATGATTTGGGATGTTCCCTTTTGATTAAGAATTATAATGTTTTGAGATATTTCTTTTGGAAGCTATGAAACTTTAGTTTGAGGTTGTCTTTATTTATTGTTTTAGAGTAGCATAACCGTCCTGACGTTATTTCCGCTAACGTCTTTTAGTTAATCTAAAATAGTTATTATTTAGTATCTTAGTATAGAAGGACGGGGTGTTACAATAGGGATGTCTTCTTCCCTTACCCCTAGGCGTTCTTGCCACACAGGACAAGTACATTTGTATTGTATGAGTTTTTTGAAACTCAGATTTTCGTCTATTTGGATCATTCTGGATTTTCGATTGAATACACCCAGACTACCCTCATAGATTAAGGACTCGTTGTACTTGATTCGAGTTCGGGGAGGAAAATGTTGTTTTGCAATACATTTCCCCCATGCCTTGCAAATGCTTAGTAGCTTCAAAGCAATTCTTCCTTCTCCGTTTTTGGCCAAAGATTCGGTGCTAGGAAATCTATGTCATTTCCTATCATAGCAGCACTGGAACTTTGTTCCTTCAAGTCTCCGGGTTGGACCTTTGGATCCCTTCCAAAGAGCTTGATGATTTTGGAGTGCCATTTTTTCATTTCTTCTTCCTTTTTTTCTTCCAGTCTTCTTTTGAAATGTCTCTAATACATCCGTGCACCCCGCATTCTCGAGATAGATTGATGGAGGAGCGATTTGTTGATTCGCCATACTCGAGACCTTTCCTAGGGTTTTGATTGTGACAAAAAGTTTTAGGAATGAAGAGTTTTAGAGTTAAAATAACGTATTTATAATACTTATTATGATAACTGTCATTTCTATTTATTAGGGATAGATGAAGCGTCTGATATTATCCCCTAATGTGTAGGAATGGATTTATCCATTATCCCCCAATGTGTCATATCACTGCTAGGAGTTGGCCATTAGTGGCGTGTGCAGTTGGACGGTAATTGTTACTTTTTTAGAAGTAACTTTTTTCCATTTCATTAATACATTTTCAGAGTTAGCATCCCAAGAGACACCTTATTTCTTTTCCATTTAATCTTAACCGTAGAATTTGCATTATTTGATTTGACAGTTATTTTTGAATAACATAATATAATTTGCACAATTTAGTTTGAACAAAATAAATAAATAATGCAGTCAGGGATAAAAATGGTAAAAACCAAAAAATATAGAAACTAAATTTCATTAATTAAAAAGGGGAAATTTACAACCTAGATTAAATTTTTTATCTTAGGATAAAAAATTACAATTTTTATCTTAGGATAAAAATTTACAATTTTTGTTTAGAATTTTAGAATTCTAAACTCTAGGCCTAATTCTAATCCCTAGGAGACCGTGGCTTGTCGCCATCAGAGTCTTCAATGGAGGCGTTATCATCGTCTCCATCATCATCATCATAGCCATCTCCAAGAGGGTAGAAGAAGCGTTCCTCCCTGGCGAAGGGTTCCTCGAGAAGATCTTCCTCGTCAACCCTTCTCCGCTTGGCGGGCGGGCTCATCGTCATCTTCATCCTCATCCTCATCCTCATCATCATCATTAGATTTATCTGATGATGGAGGAGTACCATCCTCGTCTTCTGCTTCCTCTTCGTCTTCCTCTTCCTCTTCTTCTTCCTCTTCTTCTCTCTCCTCTAGTATCTCTGGAGGAGGGAGGAAGGGCTGGTCAACCTCTTGTGGGTTGACCTGCCGGAATCCCTAATGCGGGATTCAGCGGAAGGTTGAGGGGCGTCCATTTTTGGAGATGGAAGTTTTTTGGAGAAGGAGGTTAAGGAGATAGGTTTTTTTGGGGGGTGTTGCTTTCAAGAGATAAGAGATGATTAGTGTGAAAATTTTATTACACTTAACCCTTTTATAAAGAGATTTACCGTCTCATGAAAAACGAAAAGTTACGCCCCTTTGAAATGGGCTCTTGAGTAACTGACCCCTGGAATGGGCTCTCAAGTCACGCGCCCTTTTGAAATGGGCTTTTTAAGATGACTTCAGGACCTTATGTTTTAATTTGTTAAAACTAGGCTTTTATCATGACCCAATTAAAACATGACCCAAAATAAAACATATCACGCATTCTGCACGTGTTTTCTTCTTTTATTGTTTCATTTTGGTTGTCTTCTCCATTAATACCCTTTTCAAGGATTTTAGGAAAATTGAAGATTTTTCAGACCAATTTAATTCACTTCTTTAAGAATTCACAACCATCACCAAATTCCAATTCACCATGTCTAATGAAAGAGTTCGTGAAGATGAAATTCGTGAAGCGCTTGCTAAGAAACGTGATGCCATGCAATCTGAGGTAACTCGTCAATTATGCAACGCCATTAGAGTGAACCTTGGGACTTATAAGTTTCAAGTGTTCTGGTATGTGAATAAAAGCTCTGACTCTAATACTCCTTCGGAGGAGAGGATTGCCACTATTGGTCCTTGTTTTCCTTTCAAGATTCAAAGACCAAAGCGCCAAATTGTCTTAAAGCAACAGTGCTATCCTTTGTTGGACCATATTATCTTTGAAGGTAATAAGCCCATAACGCTTCCATTTGCCCCAAAATCCCTTCAGCATTTGCATTGGCCTTTGACCAATAAACCTTTTAAAGGTTGGATTTCAGGAGTGGATTCAAGAGCATGGTTTCTGCGAATGAAACCTTTTCATGACAAATGGTCCAAGAACAAAATATTGCCCTTCTTGAGACTAGCTTCTTATGAAACCATCCCCTTTGATAGGGCTATGTCTACTGCCTTGTTGGCATGTTGGGACCCTGCCATCAACTGCTTCTTGTTCCGATGGGGACCAATGACTGTGACATTAGCTGATATTGCCTTCATTACTGGGACTTCTCCAACAGGTAAATATGGAATTGAACTTCCTATCTTTCACCATGTTAAAGAGCACAATCAGATATACAGTTAATGCTTAACAATCTTTCGCCAAGTTGCTAGTCCTTCTGCTAGTGCTAGCAAGTGTGGCTTTCAGAAATTCGTTGATTTTTTCATCAATAAAGATACTAGTGAGGAAGTTACTTCTCAAGAGGAAGTACTTTTTCTTACTTTTGCTTTCTCCAAATTAATGATGTCTAGAGTTGGAGGAGTAGTAACATTATGGCTATCTCTAGCTGTTAATATCTCCTATACTTCTGAAGAAGTAGCTTTGGCTCCTGTTCTATTGGGACAACTTTATAGATGTCTTTTCAGGAGTAGAGAATCCTTCAAAGGTTTTGGAATTCATACCTATGAGTCTCCCATATTCTCTACTGACAAGGGATTTGGGCCCCTATGGCTCTTGACTTGTTGGGGCCATATGTATCTACCTTGTCTGATGGTTCTCAATCCCTCTTCTGCTTTTAAAGCATCTAAGGGTTCAGAGGAGGAAGATCTTTCTTTTGATCCCCTTTCGTTCCTCTCTAGTCTTGATGATTGTAGCTGTTATGGTGAAGTCAACTTCAATCTTGTATCTCCAGACGAGGTTTGGCATCCAAGTTTGATTCTCTTGTACTTCATGGCTTCTAAGTCCAATCCTGGTGTCTGGAATATTTTCCCGAGTAAGATGGCTATTTCTATTGAAAATGAAACTTGGTGCCAGCAAGCAGTGCCCGCTTGGCTACAATCCCTGAACATCCACTCTAGTTCCATAGGGAGTGGAAACTTTTGGAGCAGTGTTCTTAGGTCTAGGGATTTAATAGCTGCTGAGCCTGAATACTTTGGCTTTGAGGCTTATAATCCACAGTTGGTAGCTAGACAATTTAAATTGGTCCAACCGCTAGCTATACCTTACTTCCTGACCCGCAATGATCCTTGGATTTTAAGGGGTCGTTTTGAAGAAGGTCGAGCCCTTCAGAGTAAAACTCTCAGCCTTACTTCGATGTCCATCTCTCCTTGGAAATGGATCACTAAAGCTGTTCGAGGCTTCCATCTGTGGTGAGATCATGTATTCCTAAATAACTCAATATGTTCTGATGCTTTGACGAACTTTGAGGACCAGCTCTTCTTAGGCTGTAAGTAATTTCTATCGTTAGTTATTTTATAACTTTCAGTGGGAATGAATATTACTAGATCTTCTTGATGTTTTCCTTTTGACTTTTTAGCAAAAGCTGGCAAGAAGAAGCTAAGAGTGCCTGATGGTATGACAGTAGATTCTAGATTTGACCAACTTTATTGAAATACCATAGACAAAAGGGTTCCGCCTCATACCTCTTCGGAGGATGAAGATGATGCTGCTTATGATCAAGGGGCTTCCTATGGAGAGGTCCAGACTGTGGAGGACATCCAAACCATGGGGCCACTGGAGCAGATTGACCCTTTCAAAAGAGCTGCAAGAAAAAGAGATTACAATTGCCTCTATGCTTCCAAGGATACTCAACCCAAGGGGTCGGTGGAGCAACCTGAGCCTCTTAAGAAGGCTACAAAGAAGAGAGATTATGGATGTATTTCTGCCTCCAAACCTTTAAGGCATTCCAGCAGGAAACGTCCTAAGTTGGAGGCTTCTTCAGAGATACCGCAGTATATCATCTCCTCTGATGAAGATGATGACAAGACCATATCTCAAATTTTCAAAAGGAAACTCCCAGGAGTCAAAGCAAGTATGGATATTACTTTCACTCTTCCTATGAGAAGTTTCATTTTTTGGAATACTGATTAATTTATTACAGGTTCCTCTGGTGCTGATGACACTGAGCCTAAGACCATCAGTGATCCTTCTTCTAAGAAGTTAACACCTCTTGGCTGTGCTGGCCATCCTTCAGGTTATACTCCCAAGATAGCGGATCCAGAGTTAAGTTCAAAGGGTGGTCCTATTGATGAATTTGTCATCAATCATCCCACTTCAAGTGGTGTTGCCCCCCAGTTGGAGAATATGGCTACCCCCTCTTTGGAAGGATGTGCTGCCCCCCAGTTGGAAGAGACTGAGCATCTTCATGTGGAATCTCCTGATGAGGACTTGCTTCATCAATTTAATGAAGATCCCTTAGAATCAAGTCCTTTAGATATTGAAGTTCAAGCTCTCATGCTGCTACCACTATTGTTATAGCAATTCCATCTATTACTGGGAATGAAGTTCTGAAAGATGTCATTCCTCTAGAGGTCACACCTTTACGGAGCAGTACTGAACTTGTGATTACCTCAGTTTGCAAAGGTTCTTCATCAACTTCAGCATCTACTTCTAGGACTGGTATGCCTTTCTTTCCTCATGAATTCATTTAAGACTTCCTCTATATGAGTCCATGTCCTCATGATACCAGACTTCACTCTCTTGCTAACTTGGCTTCTCTTCTTTGTGATGCAGAGGGAAGCACTCAAGAAGCAAGTGTGATGAAAGAGTTTGATGGAAGGAAAGAGGTTAATCTGCAGACAGCTATCATTGTGAGGGATCAACCTACCTCTACTAAACGTGATCATTCCAGTGATGGATCATCTGAGCACATAAAACAAGAAGACAAAGTTTGGGATCTCTGCTTGACCTTAACAAACAACCCTTATGATCAGGCTTCTGCCCAGGCTCTTAAACAAATTTTGGAATCCCTGATTTCTCAAGGTTTTGAGTACTGGATACCGTATCTTGATTATGTTAAACAGACTCTCCTTCTTCAGCAATGTAATGCCGAATTAAGAGTCCAATCTCCAAAGTTCTCAGCTCAGAAACTTCAGGAAGAGGAGACTTCTATGGAAGCTCAAGCTAAATCCTTCAGAAACTTCAGTAAACAGATCCAAGATTCTTTGAGTTCTTTTGATCAGAAGCTGAAGCTTCTTTATGAGGAAAGGCAATCTTTACAAAATCGCCTGACTGAGATTAATAAGGAGGAGATCAATATCATAAATGAGAAGTCTTCACTCCAAAACTCCATTGAGACTGAAGAGAAGAAGCTACATCAAGGGCGAACAAATCTTGCTCATTTGAGACAAGAGATGTTCAAAGATATGGTTGTACAGCAAAGCTTGATCCATCAGAAGGAAAAGCTTTGTAATGCTTGGTCAACCATTAAACACCTTAGTTTAGCTGTTAGACAATGTTGGAATGTCTAAGATTTAACATTATTATTAATGTTGTAATTTTAATGATCCCTTACTGTTTGAAATAATTCTGCATGTTTTTTTTTGAAACACAGGATCATGTTGCTCCCATATAGATGGATGATATTTCTTTAGAAATTTGCCATTCAAGGCTCTTTCTTTTATGTTGCCATCTATATCCTTTAAAATGTACGCATTTCCAGACATCTTCTTATGAATGATAAAGGGACCTTGCCACTTAGGTGACCATTTCCCTAATTGTGGATCTTTGTAAGCTGCTTCTGGCAGAAATATTTTCCAAATCTTATCATTCTCCTGGAATTATTTAGGCACTACCTTTTTATTGTAGGCCCTAGCAACCTTTTCTTTTTGGATTCTCATTTTGGCTAGAGCTTCTTCCTTAGCTTCTAGAGCATCCATTTCAATATTCATTGCCTGTGAATAGTCATCTCCTGATAATCCTATTTGTTGGGCTACCCTTGATGATCTTACCTTCACTTCAGCTGAAATCACTGGAGTGTGTCCATAAACTAAGTTAAAAGGAGTAACTCATGTTGCTTCCCTTTTAGAGGTCCTGTAGGCCCATAGGGCATAGAGCAACAACTCATCCCATTTTCTTGGGTTATTGTCAATGAGTTTTGAGATCCCTTTTACTATGATCTTATTGGTAGCTTCAGCTTGACCATTTGCTTGAGAATAGTAAGGCGTTGAATTCAATTTAGTAATCCCAAACTGGTTAAGATAATCCAGTAAGTCCGGATTTCTAAAGACTGTGGCTTGATCAAAGGTTATAGTTTCTGGGATTCCAAATCTTGTAAAGATTTTCTCTTCCAAGAAATTTATTACAACCTAGGTATTGATCTTGTTGAAAGCCTGAGCTTCCACCCATTTGGTGAAGTAATCCGTCACTACTAGGATGTATGAATGCTTCTTAGAGGATGCAGGATTGATTTCTCCTATGGCATCCACTGCCCATCCTCTGAAGGACCAAGGTTTAAGAATGTACTTAAGTTCTGAAGCTGGTGCCCTGCTGATAGGTCCAAACTTTTGACATCTTTTGCAACCTTTAGCATAATGTACACAATCCATTCTCATAGTGGGCTAATAGAACCATGTTCGTGCAACAGCCATCTCATTTTTAGGCCGTTTTGATGAGCACCACATAGTCCTTGGTGAATTTATGCCATGAGAGTTAGAGCTTCTCCAACATCCACACATCTTAAAAGTAATCCTTCTGGATCCTCTATGTGTAGTTCACCAAACTGCATATAGAACTTGGTGGCTGCCATTTTGACTCTATTTGGCACCTTTGTCCCAATTCTATAGATATTGAATAATTTCATCTCTCCAGTCCTTATCCTCTCTTAATATTGAAATTCTATAGACTTCCAATACGTTCTCTGATCCTTCTTGATCAGATTCAATGAGAGGTTCTAGGATCTTTTCTTGGAGAATGAGATCTTCATTTTGTGAAGGTATCTCTTCTCTAGTAGAAGCTATTTGGGACAGCTGATCTGCTACTTTATTCTCTTCTCTGGGAATGTGTATGAAAGTGATTTCCTTAAATTTTTTTAGACAACTTTTGTGCTTTCTTACCACATTCCTGTGATACTAGTGATATACTCCCTCCGTCCCAGAATACTCTTGACACTTATCAATGCACGTAGTTTTAGATGATAAGTTGTTGTTTGGTTATCAATTGTTATTTTATTGAAAAGTTGATGTGATAGGAGTTAGTAGTTAGTAAAAGTAGTATTCTTTTATTTTAAGGAGAGAGAGTGTGGGCCATGTTTAGAGTTGGTGGGTGGTAGGAGTGGTATTATTTTATTTGGAGGAGAGAGAGTGTGGGCCAACTTAAAAGGTAGAAGAATTAAAATAATAGTGGGTCATATCCAAAAATAGAAGTGTAAAGAGTATTCTGGGACAAATGAAAAAGAAAAGTGTAAAGAGTATTATTGGACGGAGGGAGTACTTTTTAATTCCTCATTTATTTGATAAATGACCAACTAAGAATCCCCATATATCTTTGCTTTCTTAGCTCCCAATTCTAGCAGCATCTCCAATCCAATTAATAGAGCTTCATATTCAGCTCTATTGTTGGTGCATGGACCCTTTAGGGTTACTGCTAGTTTAGTTGGGATTCCACCAGGAGATAAAAAATATATTCCAGCTCCTACTGTTTCTCTAGTGTTGGACCCATCAAAGAATAGGACCCATGGAAGGATGTCTTCATCAATGATTCCTGAGTCACAGTAAGGATGAGTTGCTAAGAAATCAGCTAATGCTTGACCTTTGACTGCCTTTTGTGGCACATATACGAGGTCAAACTATAGTAAATGTAAACTCCATATGCTTAACCTTCCTTTTATGAAAGGATGAGATATCATATATTTTATGACATACGTTGGAGATACCACTTCTATGGTGAAGGCCATGAAATAATGTATGAGTTTAACTGATGCATCATATAAACACAAACACCATTTTTCTGCCATAGTATACCTTTTCTCTGTATCATGTAGGATTCTACTTAGGTAGAATATGGCCTGCTCATGCCCTTTTTCATTTTCTTGAGTAAGGAGACTCCCAATGGAATCTTCACAAGCAGACAGATACGGTCTTAGTGGTTTTCCATTTTGCCTTGGGGGAATCAGTACAGGCGGATTTGCCAGATCTTGTTTGATCTGGTCAAAGGTCTTTTGATGTTCTTCTTCCCATTTGAAATTTGATTCATGTTTCAATCTTAGTAGTGGTGAAAACTTTTTAGTTTTTCCAGCTAGATTAGCCATGAATCTTCTGACATAATTGACCTGTCCAAGGAATCTTTGCAATTCCTTCTTATTAGAAGGTGGCTTGGCTGCCAACACTGCTTTTGCCTTATTTTGGTCAATTTCCATTCCATTTTTGTGAATGAGGAATCCTAAAAAGTTACTAGCTTTAACTCCAAATGCACATTTGAGTGGATTCATTTTTAGGTGATACTCTCTCATTCTGTTGAATGACTTAATCAAATGCTCTTTATGTCTTAAAAAGTCATTTGACTTTACTATTATGTCATCCACATAGATTTCCATGATCTTACCGATCATATCCTTAAAGATTGCGTCCATTGCTCGTTGGTATGTGGCTCCAAATTTTTCAATCCAAATGGCATGGCTACATATACGAACAAGCCTAATGATTTTGGACATCCCAAGGCGCTTTATTACAATCCTCATGTGCAATCCTTAACTGATGATATCGTGCATAACCATCCATAGAAGATATGTATTCATATCTTGATGCTGCATCTATTAGGAGATCAGCTACTGGCATGGGATATTGATCTTTAGGTGTCGCTTTATTTAGATCCCTAAAGTCAATGCAGATTCATATTTTGCCATTTTTCTTAACCACTGGAACTATATTGGATATCCAGTCAGCATATTGGCAAGGCCTTATAAACTTTATCTTGAGGAGTTTGTCTATTTCCTCTTGTATAGGCTATGTTAAATCATGCGCTAGTCTTCTAGGACTTTGTGCCACAGGCTTAAATCCTTCCTTGATAGGTAGTTTATGTTCTACTATTTGCCTATCAATGCCAGGTATTTCATGATGTTCCCATGCAAAACAGTCTTTAAATTCTTTTAGAATTTTTATGATATCCTGTTTTTCTTGGTTAGTGAGGAGCTTACTTATGTAAGTAATACGTGGAAATCATCATCCCCTAAATGTATTTATTCTAGTGGATCATGAACTTCCTATTTAATATCCTCACTTTTAGCCCATACTTTATCATCCTCCTCGTCGAAGGATTCGGTTTCATTTAAAGTTGAGCAACATGCATTAGAGTTTATAAGAAAATCTTCTTGGTATTTTCTAAAAACTAAATCTTTCATAACTTGATCAACAATAGGGGTAAACCCATTACAGCATTCTTCTTGGTTTATAGACATAATAAACTTTTGTAAGAAAAATATATCCTCACTCTACAAACTAATGAGAGCTAAAGGTTGATCATAGTCTGGCGCCTGTTGAATATATTCATATTTTGATTGAATGTCTTCAACTTCTGGGACGTCCTCGACTTCTTCAATGAGAATTGCACCTGATTCTTCTTTCTCTTGGTGAGTTTGTGACGCAAGTTGTAGAGCAACCTCAATTTTGATAGTAGGAACTGACTTTAGAGAGTCCCTGATAAAGACAGAATCAGGAGATGTAATTAGACAAACTTCCTCATCTGCTTGAACCATTTCATAAGTGTCACCATTCCACAAGATTACGACTTGGTGGAGTGATGATGGAATAGCATAGTTATGATGCAACAAATCTCTTCCTAGTATGGCATTATAATTAGTATCACTTTCGATTATGAAGAAATCGGTATAAGTAGTTTTAGTTCCTACCCTTATGTTTAAGACAGCCATCCCTTCTACTTTTTCTGATAAACCAGAGAAACCAGTTATGTTGATTTGTATGTTATGAAAATCCTTTCTAGTTTTTCCTAGTTTTCTAAACACAGAGAGTGGCATAATATTAACAATAGTTCCTGTGTCTACCAATACTTTGCCTAAACGAACTCCCTCAAAATCAACATTTAGAAATAAAGCTTTAGTGTGCTTATTATCAACATCAACTGACATAAAGATTTTGTCTATGATTAACTTCTCTAGGTTGGCTTTTAGAGATGTCTTGTTAGGCACTTTCTTATGATGTGCATTTAAATAAGATGACAAGCTTTGAGAAGAAGTAATTTTAAATTTACCTGCCCTTTCTTCCTTATCAACTTCATCTGCCCATGATGTGGTACTGGGTCTTCGACTTTTTAAACTCCGTTGGTAGCATGACCATATTACACTGCATGTTTTGGCCCTCTCCCATTTCTGTTTGAGGTTCATTCATCAGTGGGTCTCCTGCATCCAACATTAAGTCACTTGTCGACACCAATAAGTCCAAATCCTCGATCCAAACTCGAATAATAGTCCTCATTAAAGCCATTTCCTAGTATCTCTTTCATAAGAGAGTCATCTCTTTGAGGCCGCGGCCATCATTCTTTGTAGATGATGTACCCCATTTTTCCTCTTCTAGAGGTAACAATTTAGTGATACCAGCTTGCAGCGCCTATAAGGGACTCCTGCACATTTTAAGTGCTGATCTGAGCCCTTGCTGCAGCAGCTTTTGCACTTAACTCCTTCATATTTACTGCATTACTTTTAGATAAGTTTTGGACATCTTGTAGTGGCCAAGACCTAGCTCCTGGCTTGATTTTTGACTTCCCTTGCCCCCCCTGGGGCTTCACCCTTCTTTTAAGAATTTTGGGCACAGGAGTTTGACTTGGCTCCCTTTTTTTCCCTTTTAAGGAAGGGCCCGAACCTGGCCGTCATGCTTCCTTGGTCCTTGACTTCGGACCTTTTCCGGAATGGACGTTGGTAGCGGCACATAGGCGGGATCATTTGGGATGATCCGAGTTCTAACCATTTCAAAAGTTAGCCTTGTCTGCGCACAAGTGAGCACATTCCATTTCTCGAGCCTTGAACCCTTTTATCGCCCTAGTCGAGAATGGGAATTTTTGAGCAGCCTCCTTATAGGTTTTGGCTCTTTCCTCATGCATCACCAGGTTTGGCGTTGGGTTGGATTTATCAAGCGCCTTAGCTTTGGCTAAGTTGGCCTTGTATGTTTCTAGCTCCATAGCCTGTAGTTCCATTTCTGAAACAATCAGTCTTTTGAGACTTAATTGTCTAGTTAGGAATCCTTTAAATACTTGGCACTGGTCTGTTGTATGTGACCCATTCATGTGCCATCTGCACATATCTTCTAGCCCTTCCTCATTGGCTATTTTTGGCATAACCAAGATTCCTTCATCGAGCAATCTATTGAAGAGTTGGTTGCCAACTTCTTTAGCTTGAGATGCTTGCAAGGTGACAGTAAACGCATCATTAGCCTCTACCATACCACATAATAGTTCAAATGGTTCATCCATTCTAACTACATTCACATCTTCATCGTCAGGAAACATGATATTTTTCTTATCAATTTCATCCTGGATTTTGTTTCTAAACACAATGCATTCAGAAGTATCATGAGTTGCTGCATCATGCCATTTACAGTATTTTTTACCCTTAACTTCTTCAGCAGTTCATACTTTATGTCTCCCTACCAATTTTATCTTTTTGTTAGATAATAACCGGTCAAAGATAGAATTAGCTTTCTTAGCATCAAAAGTATATGTCCTCTTTTGTCCAGATTTCATATCCTTTGGCGCTAGAAATTATTTCTTCTCTAAAGGAGAACATTTATAAGGTACTCCTTGAATGATTTCTGCCACGTCTACTTCTTATGTAGTTTCAAAGTGGAAGGGCTCATCATTCTAAGCAAAGAAACGTTGGTGTCTTGCTGCACTTTCAGCTTGTAGGTTACTTTCATACCTTACAGCCAATTCTGTTAATTCATCAAAATCGCCAAAGGCATGACCATCAAACCTTTTCCTAAACTGAATTAGCATTCCTTCTTGAGCCATTTGTACAAACTCTCTTTCAGGAATGCTAACGTGACACCTGATCTTGGCAATTTTGAATCTAGATAGGTAGTCTTCTACAAACTCCCCTATATTTTGTTGAATTCCGCGGATCGCTTAAAGTCACTCCCCGGCTCAAGTGCGTGCAAAATGATTTGTAAATTGCACCGCATATCCTACCAAGAATGGATAGAATTGGACGGTAAATTAGTATACCACCAGAAAGCAGTCTCAGAGACATGGAGAACATTCTAAGCTTTAAGAATTCGTTGTCAGCTGCCTCTCTACACTGACAATTGAACCTAACTAAGTGTTCTTCAGCTGAAACCCTATCATTCCCAGAGAACAGGGTGAAGTCAGGTATCTTAAACATTCTAGGAAATGGATTTGCTCTATCAATCCACTCACGGTAAGGTTTTTGACCTATTTGCCTCTGATTTCTCCTAGAGATATCCCCTACTAATCTTTAGACTAGTGCCTCAACCTGTGCTGCCAATGGATCCTGATGCCTTCTTGGGTATCCCATATTCCCATACCCCATGTTTCCTGCAGGATCATATGCAGGGTTAGGATTAGGATTGAAATGTTGATTTTGATAACCTCCCATAGGGATCTCCTGGTTGTGCATAAAAGTAGGATTGGCTTCCCCTTGTGCCATTTGTGGTGGGAATGTATGTCCATTTGTGGGCATCCCTTGATAATAAGCACCAGTTGCTTGGGCAAATGGAGCTTGAGGCTGACCATACCCTGGAATATTTCCATAATGAGGTGTACCAGCCATAGTTGACTGGTTAGGAGGCATGTAAGCATAAGGTGTAGAAGGAATACCAGCCATAGTTGGCTGGTTAGGAGGCGTGTAAGCATAAGGTGTACTGTTGTTGTTTGCAACAAAAGTACCTTGCCTCTGTCCTCCTTGTGATGATCCAGGTTGGTGTGTGTTGTCACCAACTTGTCCACCACCCATGGAAAGCGAAGGTTGATGATGTCCTGACGCCTGGTGCCAGTCTGGCTCCACGCCCGCTGCCATTCCATCACTTCTCCTAGGATTTCCATGGCTCAAGGGTATTGCCCTTGTTTGATGCACATGGGAAGAAGTTTGTGGATCTCTTGAGATAGGTGGATCTCTAGTTTCAGGATGGGAGAAATGTACCCTTGGAGGGTAGCCTATTAGAGGAACGTCTGGCGCTATGCCACAACTTCCCCTTGCTCTATCTAACGGGACCTCTTCTAAGGCCTTAACTAGTTTCTCATTCAACTGATAATGTATTTCGACTAGTGGTTCTAGGCGAGTAACTACTTCAGTAGCAAGAGATTTGGACATTGCCGTGAAAGTTGCACTCATAGTATCATTGATATCTACAAGTATTCTATCAATTTGCCTAGAGTTAATTTCTCTATTTTCTTCACTTATCCTTTGGAGGATATCCGTGAAGACTCTGGCAGACTCATGGGCTAGAGTTCTGTAGTTAGAGTCAAATTGTTGTCTCTGACTCTCCCTGGCTTCCAATAGCAAATTTCTTACTATCCCCGTGAACTTTCCATACATTTGGTGTATAAGTCCACGACCCGGTACTACACGGAGATGAGTTATCCCTTTGTGGGGTATCTCCAACTGACTCTTCATGACCATGATGAATTTGTTCACCATTGTTACCATGTACCCTTGGTTCTGGAGAAATTGAAGAACTAGTTTCCATGTTGTGGAAATCTGATTCTTCCTGAGCAACTTCCTTATTCTTCTTAGAACGTGTTTCCGGCATTTTAATAAAAACAACCGTTTTTTACAGTTAGTTTTCGGACGTACGAAGAAGAAACTTCACAATATAATTATGAATCTTCTTCTCCCACTGTGGTCGCCAAAAAACTTGTTGGTGCAAAATCAGTTTGTTGACCTTGCAAACAAGTCAATGCACATCCAATAGTTTGATAATGAATGCCATGGGAGACTTAGTCCCTAGGGGTTACCAATTTTAATTAGATAAAACCTTGCTAACGTAATTTGTTGCAATTTAATTAAGGATTAAACTACAACGCCTAATACATTCAGGCGAAATGCAATAAATAGAGCAAACAAATAATTAATCTTTTAATTAATTAAAGAAGAACATTCCCATACATTCCACAAACTTCGAGAAAGATCTTACAACACATAAAGAGGATAAGCCAGGCTGGACAACTAAAGGGAAGACACGAAGGCTGTTACCTCCATGGTTCCTTGCTTCAATCGGAGAATTAGAGACCTTGTCGCCAAAACATGTTCTACGTCTATGGAACTAAACTATAACCCCGTAAGGGGGTTGGCTAGGCTAAGGCTAGGCTATGCTAAGAAAAGAAGTAATGCGATTTGATGTGCGTTTGTTCGTTACTTGCTTGATGATCATTCCTCTATTTATAGAGAAACGTGGTATGTAACTTCCGTGCTTGCTTGGAGGGAAAACATTTGAATCGTATTTGGTTCAAATCTCAACCGTCTTCTGGCGCTGAATAACTGCAGTCTTGCACGTTATTCCTTATGTGGATCCGCCTTATGATTGTTCTTTAACCGCCTGTCCTTTTACTATTCTTGACTTTCATCTCCTGATGGTATTGATGGTATTCTTCTATTGACTTTGACTTATGTTGATCAAGGGCGTCCAATGGGATTTATATTCCTGTTGGGCCTTCATATTAAGATGCAATTAAACCTTTTGAGGTCTAATACAATGTACCATAATATATAAATGCTACTGGATATCTAAAAATGGTGGTAACAGTGCGTCAAATCTTATTTTTCTTATCTGAACTTATTAGACCTAATTAGTCTTTATCTGAACTTTTCTGAACCTATTTTTTCTTATAAGCTAAGGACTGAAAATAAGGTGAACATAACAGACCCACTATATTCAACAAGAGGAGAAAGAATGAGTCATATAAACTAGTGGATTACTTCACCTATATTGATAACCCAATCGCTATTTACCGTCCGTATTTACTTGAAATCGTCCGTATTTTTTTCATTATATACCCCCATGCCCCTCCCCTTTCACCTCACTTTACCCTCTCCACTCTCACCAAACTTAAGCTCTCTCTATACCATCAAGCACTAACACCACCACCACCTTCCGAACACCACCGGCCGGAGCACCACCGAGCACCACCGGAGCAAGTGAGGAGTACCGAAAATGTCCGATGAAGGACCGTCAACGCCGCCGGAACGAAATGTGGTAAGTTGAAATTTTTTTTTTTTTAAAGTTGCCGGAAATATTTTTTTGCGCCACCGGAGCAGGGTAACGGATCGAAAATCCGTTACCCCAGTGGAAGCAACGGATGCAAAATCCGTTGCTTCCACAGAGCCACCGGATAAAAAATATGTTGCTTCTGTGGAAGCAACGGATTTTTGATTCTTTACCTTGGTACCGGATCACTTTTCCGGTGCTTCCACAGAGGCAACGGATATTTTATCCGTTTCCTCTGTGGAAGCACCGGAAAAGCGATCCGTTGCTTCCACTGGGGTAACGGATTTTAGATCTGTTACCCTGCTCCGGTGCGCAATTTTTTTTTTTGGTTTCTTTTTAATAATTTCTGTATAATTTATGTTTTAATAATATATTTCTTACTTATTTAAAATAATTTACGTTTTTTATAATTTATGTTTTAATAATTTACGTTTTAATAAATAAAATTTGTGTGTATTTGGGTAGTTATAATTTTTTGTTATTTAAATTTATAGGCATTTGAATATTAATAATGATTATGTTAATTTGTGTGATTATGTTGTAATTAGGATTTTATTATTTTAATGCATGTTAGTAACATGTTAGTATTATTTAATTTGTTTGATTTAATGATTTAAGCATGTTAATATTATTAATTGTTTTTATTAGGATGTTAATATTATTAATTATTTTTATTAGCATGTTAATATTAGTATTTAAAAGAAAATTTGTAGTTAATATTAGCATGTAAACAAAAATTAGTATTAATATTTGTTGATATTATATTCAAATAATTAGTATTAGTATTTTAAAAAATTCCATTTAGTTAATATTTGATTTTCCGTCTTTTAAGAAGAACATTCCCATACATTTTTTTTGCGCCACCGGAGCGAGGGGTAACGGATCGAAAATCCGTTACCCCAAAGTGGAAGCAACGGATGCAAAATCCGTTGCTTCCACGAGCCACCGATAAAAAATCCGTTGCTTCGTGGGAAGCAACGGATTTTTGATTCTTTACCTTGGTAGCAGGATCACTTTTCCGGTGCTTCCCACGAAGGCAACGGATATTTTATCCGTTTCCTCTGTGGAAGCACCTAAAAGCGATCCGTTGCTTCCCACCGGGGTAACGGATTTTAGATCTCGTTACCCCGCCCTAGTGCGCAATTTTTTTTTTTTGGTTTCTTTTTAATAATTTCTGTATAATTTATGTTTTAATAATATATTTCTTATTTATTTAAAATAATTTACGTTTTTTATAATTTATGTTTTAATAATTTACGTTTTAATAAATAAAATTTGTGTGTATTTGGGTAGTTATAATTTTTTGTTATTTAAATTTATAGGCATTTGAATATTAATAATGATTATGTTAATTTGTGTGATTATGTTGTAATTAGGATTTTATTATTTTAATGCATGTTAGTAACATGTTAGTATTATTCAATTTGTTTGATTTAATGATTTAAGCATGTTAATATTATTAATTGTTTTTATTAGGATGTTAATATTATTAATTATTTTTATTAGCATGTTAATATTAGTATTTAAAAGAAAATTTGTAGTTAATATTAGCATGTAAACAAAAATTAGTATTAATATTTGTTGATATTATATTCAAATAATTAGTATTAGTATTTTAAAAAATTCCATTTAGTTAATATTTGATTTTCCGTCTTTTAAGAAGAACATTCCCATACATTTTTTTTTGCGCCACCGGAGCAGGGTAACGGGTCGAAAATCCGTTGCCGGTGGAAGCAACTGGATGCAAAATCCGTTGCTTCCACAGAGCACCGGATAAAAATCCGTTGCTTACGTGGAAGCAACGGATTTTTGATTCTTTACTACCTTGGTACCGGATCACTTTTCGGTGCTTCCCGCGAGGCAACGGATATTTTATCCGTTTCCTCTGTGGAAGCACCGGAAAAGTGATCCGTTGCTTCCACTGGGGTAACGGATTTTAGATCTGTTACCCTGCTCCGGTGCGCAATTTTTTTTTTGGTTGAATTTTAATAATTTCTGTATAATTTATGTTTTAATAATATATTTCTTATTTATTTAAAATAATTTACGTTTTTTATCATTTATGTTTTAATAATTTACGTTTTAATAAATAAAATTTGTGTGTATTTGGGTAGTTATAATTTTTTGTTATTTAAATTTATAGGCATTTGAATATTAATAATGATTATGTTAATTTGTGTGATTATGTTGTAATTAGGATTTTATTATTTTAATGCATGTTAGTAACATGTTAGTATTATTTAATTTGTTTGATTTAATGATTTAAGCATGTTAATATTATTAATTGTTTTTATTAGGATGTTAATATTATTAATTATTTTTATTAGCATGTTAATATTAGTATTTAAAAGAAAATTTGTAGTTAATATTAGCATGTAAACAAAAATTAGTATTAATATTTGTTGATATTATATTCAAATAATTAGTATTAGTATTTTAAAAAATTCCATTTAGTTAATATTTGATTTTCCGTCATAATTAGTATTGATTTTGTAATTAGCGAATAATAGTACATCCGTTTATGTTAATTTTGTTAATGAATATTTAGTTAATATTTTTTGATATTGTTTTCAAATATGTATGCATATTATTATAGTGAATAATATTATTGATTATATATTGTCTAATTGAAAAAATGCTAAACATTATAGGCTTATTTGCCGGACTTTGGCGGTGATTATATAGATTATAATCACATGTTTTATAATGAAACACTATGGGCTGAGAAAAAGGAACTACAAGATTGGGTTAAGAAAAGGGCACATGAAATCGGGTTTGTGATGGTTATTATGTCAAATCATAAACACGATCCTAGTGGACGACCATATGTATATATGAAATGTAACCGGGGCGCACCATATAGGGGTGAAGGTAGAGATCTTAGTGTAGCAGAACGGGTAGCTACAAAGACAAAAGCCTGTGGCTGTAGAGCGGGAGTTAAGGTTGAGTATTTGGAGTACCCAGATCGAACTGGATGGGTGATCAAAGCAGAACGGGGGATTAGGGGAATGCACAATCATGAGTTCATTCATTACCCTGAGGGTCATCGGCCCATCAGCGGCCTTAGTCCGGCGGCAAAGGTATTCGCTCGCGATATGATAAAGTCGCACGTTAGGCCTGCTAGTATCATGAAAGCTGTGAATGAAAAATTTCCCGATGATCATCCAAATATGAGACACTTGTACAACCTGAAAGAAAAGGATAGAAGGGAAGCAATGGATGGTAGAGACGTGATGCAACACTTCCTTCACCTTGCTCGAGAGAGCGGCTACCTTCACTGGATAAGGCAAGACGAGGAGACAAATGCAATGACTGCGGCATTCATGGTGCACCCTCGTTCGGCAAATATCCTCCGAACTTATCCACTTGTTGGTATGGATGCAACATATAAAACCAACAAATATAACATGCCTTTTCTAGAGCTCATTGGGATGACGCCGTGCAACAAGAATTTTATGGTTGGGTATGCTCTGATGGCCAACGAAACAGCTGATAGTTATAATTGGGTGTTGGACAAGTTTAGGTTGCTTATTGGAGTGAATGTTGTCCCTGTTACACTCATTACTGACCGTGATTTTGGGCCTAATGAAAGCGATCCGGGAAGTGTTTCCTAACTCTGCACATTTACTATGTAGATGGCATATCAACAAAGACGTGCAGGCTAGAGTGAGTAACATCATGGGCAACACCGATGCGGGTCCGAGATTCGTGAGCCGAACTTGGTATCGGATAGTCAACGAGAAGCAGATCTTCAGGTTCAGTTATGAGCTTGTCAACCTCTACAGGTAATATGTTTGTTAATTGTATGTATTGATTATTGATAACATTTATTTGCTACGCACTGATAAATTTTTATGTTGATTAATTTGATTGTTGTAGGTCGGGAAAGCGTGGATGGAGAAGAGGGTGTTAGTAGATTTCCATTTTACCGCAGGATTCCTGGGATTCTTCGCCCATTCATTACTAGATGGACTAATGTCCAGGCGGACGGTAACTGTGGATTTCGAACTGTTGCAGATTGTTTTTTAGGGAGTGAAGACCATTGGGGTTTTATCCGCCAAAATATGGCAAATGAGATTGCTGCTCATCGGGATGTTTACACACGTATTTATTATGATGGGATAGACGCAGCAATAAGGCGCATTATTTGGAATGGGGGGGCAGCATCTGAGGCTCATTGGATGGTTACTTCGCAAGACTTGTTTCCTATTGCGCAGATGTTCAATGCCGCAGTCATTTTAGTAGGACTTGGCCCAGAGGGACAACTATATCTGTGTATCACTGTCCTTCCTTGGCGTGCTTCTGAATACACGATGGGTCCAACTAACGAACTCGTAATTGCACATCTTGGTACCTTTCAGCATTATATTAGACTGGAGTTACTTCCCGGATCACCGGTACCACCTATTCATAACTTGTGGCATAACATGCATGAAGATAGTGTTGATGGTTGGGATCTGTTGTATGGTGTGAGACGCGCTTTATGGGATGAGTTACTCTCTTCTTAGTATATAGTACATAGTGCGATCTATTCATTGTAATATTTTATGTAATGTATTTGATAAATGCACTTGTAATTATTAGTACTATTTGATAATTGAATTTGAGCCGAATAAGTAGTATTTGATATGATATTAATTTATAATGTTGGATCATAATAAGTTGCAATGATTCAAATTGAAATAATATGTTGCAATGATTTAAATTGAAACAATATGTTGCAATGATTCAAATTGAAATAATAAATATCATCATAAAACCAAAGTCATATATACCTAACAAAGTAATATCATCACAAAATGTAACTACATAATACACCCGTACATAAATAATGGAATGAGAACACTGATATGCAATGACTACATGTCATGATGATGCGCGTCCTCAGCAGCGTCCCGTGCCCGATCTAGACGCAATGCAGCATCCCAATCCCGAGCGAGGTCGGCCAACATCTCATATGCCAAAGAAGTGTTGGGTCGCTGGTCATTGTGCCGATCCTCCGTCAACGCTCTCGTGGCGTCAAAATGTCGGGCCATCCACTGCAAAAAGTCAGTTAGTTATGTTATGTTATGTATCAATTATATAACATATAAAATAGTAAACAAATAAATGATTATATTGCGTACATAGTGGGTGTTTGTAGTGTTGGGCCGGGGCGGAATATGCGTCCTATCTGCAGCAATGAGGGTAGGATGGGAATATGTACAAAACCAATCCATATACTCCCTCGAACACTCTCCGCGCAACTGTGATACGTTGAGACCCCCAGCATATGGCGTGAACCGCTGCCA
The DNA here is from genome assembly GCA_947648045.1 of Beta corolliflora. Lineage (NCBI taxonomy): Eukaryota > Viridiplantae > Streptophyta > Magnoliopsida > Caryophyllales > Amaranthaceae > Beta > Beta corolliflora. The sequence continues at coordinate 86,054 of CANSZD010001655.1, read as the reverse complement.
TGCAGCCTCAGCTACTGAGACCGAGAACTGAACCTCATACCTCTTCGGGTTGCTCGGTGCATGTACGCGAAATCGGGCGAATAGGAGGGGTAGGAATGACTCGAACAAAACCCAACTGTCGCAGTACACGATCCGGGTTGTACGGCTCAATGATACCTCGATAACGTATGAAACCGACATACAACGTCCTCGGAATCATGGCGGCTGGTCATCCCCATATGGCGTCCAGTCGACCTGAAAACGGATAAATGTAATAATTTCATGTTACTAACGTAGTAGTAATATATGAGAACATAATAATATATATTTTACTAATGCATTAAATATTCGTACCTCTGAAACCTGAAGGTTGTCCAAGCGTCTACGAATGGACTCCAGTCGGACGAAATCCTTGCCGACGAGGTGATAATCCCACTTCCGTGCCCGGGGATCATGATCACCGAAGGCCGCCCCCTCTGCCGTGGTCGGAAACACGGGAAGTACTCGTATATCCAAGCACTGGAGGAGTGTCGGACACCCGTGACTTCGTTTGCTATCCGCTCTAGACGCAACCCCTAGCCGATGATATAGGTACGCCAAAGCAACTGAGCCCCATGAGTAAGTATGAACTGAATCAAGGTCATCCAGCTCAGTTATGTTCTGGGGCATGAGGCGGGAACCACTCTTATCAGTGAAGAGGGTACACCCAAGTGTCAGGAGGAACCATGCGCGAACCTGCACGTCAGTCGGACGGGTCGGATCCATGCACCGATCGAAAATCTTCTGAACGGTAACGCCACCGTTCCTCCAAACCCGTGACTGCTCACATAATAACTCCTCACGAGTCAAGCCGAGGAGCTCCTCAAACCGTACATATTGATCGAAGTCGACAAAACCAGCACTAACAGTCCGACCCTCAATAGGAACACGTAGGATCTGCCAAACGTCATGTAACATGATCGTCATCTCTCCAAAAGGCATGTGAAACGTGTTCGTGTCGGGCTGCCAACGCTCTACAAACGCTGTAAGCAATGGAAAGTCAAGGTGCCCAAACATAATCCCTGGTAGCTGGGCAATACAAGATCTATCCAAGCGCTGCAACGACGGCTAGCTGGGAAACCCCAAGTCAGCAACGGATCAAATGCATTGGAGCGGTTATGGCACAGCATAACATCCCTAGCAGTCGTATCGTGGTATATACGGGAGCCGATGTGTCCCCCGCCAACTAGGAATCAGGGTACCGTCAAGTGGGCCCCCAGGCATCGCCTCGGTAACTAACCACGACGTATCCCTAGCAGCTCTAGTCCTGCTGCTCAGCCGACTACCTCCGGAACTGGACCCCGAAACAAACCTCCCCTACTACCCTTCCTCACGGCACATGGGAGGCGGCTTCACCCACATCGGCTCCATCACCACCGCTCAAAGCATGATCTAACTCCTGCTCGTCCCCGAGTATCCCATCCAAGACTATCGGGGCGCGTCCTCAGGAATAGGCATCTGGCTAGCCTGAGCATCAATCCTCGCCCTCCTACTAGATGCATCAACACCACGAGATCTAGTGTGTCGTGGCGTCGATCCCTCAGGACCCTCAAGACCCTAATAATACATTATGTTAATTATTCATTATTTATTTAATGTCTACGTTATTATATTGTAATTACTACTAATCTATAACCATTGACACTCTAATAATTAATTAACTACAATTATAAGGAAAAATAATACTAAGATGCATCAACTTGCTAATATCATTAGTAAACATGCTAATAAAAACAAATACCCTACACAACTTATATTAACATGCTAATAAAAACAAATTAACATGCTAATATCATTACAATAAATAATAGTAATATGCTACTAATATAAAACATGCTAATATCATTGAAATATTTTTATAATATAATAACATGCTCAAATTAATTTATTAACTAATTAAATAATAACTATTAAAATTAAATAATACTATTATCACATGCTATTAAACAAATAATCAAATTAAATCAAACAAATTAAATAATACTAACATGTTACTAACATGCATTAACATAATAATAAAACCTAATTACAACATTATCACACAAATTAACATATTAACTATTAAAATTTAATTAATATATTCAAATAACTATTCACATAAATTATAAAAACCCAAATAAACCCAAATTATTATTTTTAATTCAAACAGAAATTATTAATAAATAAATTAGGAACAAATATAAATTATTTTTAATAAACATAAATATATAATTATTAAAAAACATAAATTACTACAAACATAAACAAAACATAAATTTAAAATAAAGAAAAAATAAAAACCCAAACTCCCCCCAACCCCTCGCCGGAAAACACGAGGCTAAAAAGGAATTTTTTTTCGAAAATGCGGGGCAACGGATAGGAAATCCATTACCACCACACTCGTAACGGATACGAAATCCGTTACCACCACGAAGGTAACGGATCGGATCTACGTTACCTCTGCGGTGGGTACGGGAAAAGTGATCCGTTACCATGGTAACGGATCACTTTTCGGTACCACCGCAGAGGTAACGTGGATCCGATCCGTTACCTCCGGTGGTAACGGATTAGTCATCCCCTACCACCGTGTGGTGGTAACGGATTTCCTATCCGTTGCCCCGCCTTTTCGGAAAAAAAAAATGTTTTTTTAGCCTCGTGTTTTCCGGCAACGGGTGAGCGATTTTCCGGCATATGGGTTGGTTTTCACCACAAAAAACTACAAAACTAACCTGATTTGAAGATTCCCCGATTTCCTTTGCCTTCTTCCTTGGGCCCATTCTTTTTCCGGCGAGTTGTGGTGGTGTTGGGCGTCGGTGTCTTCTTCGTCCCCGCTGTGGTGGTCGCCGGTAAGGTTGTGCTCGCCTAGTGGTGGTGGTTGCCGTGTGGTGGTGGTTGCGGTGGTGGTGGTGGTGGCGGTGGTGGTGGTGGTGGTGGTGGCACCGGTGGTGGTGGTGGCTTTGGGTGTGGTGGTGGCTTTGGTGGGAGTGAGGAGTGAGAGTGAGAGAGTGTTAGAGTGAGAGAGTGAGAGAGTGAGAGAGTGTGAGTGTGTGAGTGTATGGGGGTATGGGGTAGTATTTGTAGGGGTAGTTTAGGAGTATTTTAAAAAAATACGGACGATTTCAAGTAAATACGGGCGGTATTTAGCCCCATTGATAATTGGTTTTACGATGACACTTCACCATGTAATGTATATATATAGCTAGAGGCTCCTTTGAAGAGTTAATAAGATGTTGGTTTGAAGTATGAAACTCAACCATGTAAAAATTCATGCATTATTTAAACATATCATATTAGAAGCCAGTCTAACTTGAAAAGTCAAGTTCATGTGAGGAGGAGTGTGCTGTGTACAGTTACTTGAAGATTAAATATATTTGTACAACATCGATCTCCAATCTTTATGAAAGAAAAGGTCTAATAAGTTTTATAAGAACTAATATGTTAGTTAAGTTCAATTAAATTCACATAAGTAAAAATAAGTTGAAAAGAACATGGTCTAAGTCAAATTATATAGAGTACACTTTTTTTTTAACTTTTGATAAAATAGGCTACACTTTCTATGTAGTACTTCACTTCTGTATTTTCTTGCTTTAGAATTTAGATAGGAGTTAAGTGCACTACCTCCACATGAAAATTGAAAAGCCATATATTTTGTGGGGCAATGAAATCTCTTCCTAGTAAGACTGTCGAATTGTCATTCATTTTGTACTAAATCAACCTAAAATACTGTTTGCAAAGATTCCACCCTAAAATCTGTTTGGCTACAGTTCTATAGAAAAATGTACTCAAGTAGTCTGCGAAAAATATGTTTCCTGTCGTGGAAAAGCTTACTATTTCAAGCAATCGTGAGTGTAACTGTGTAAGGTTGTATACCGCATTATTGCTGAACCTTAAGCAGAAACCTCATAGAATGACAATTGGTTGACTCCTAAATTATCATACGTGTTACTATTAAAGCTTGTAAGACTTTATTCGACATAAATATATAATTAAATCCAACGTTAAATAATCAATACATCTCAGATTTACTGATATAAAAGGGTTGCTTGTTTCAACTTTTTTTAACGGATTTTTCACCAGGTACCCCTGAGTTTTACGAATATTCACCGAATACCCTCACAGTTTCCAAAATGCACAAGGTGCCCCTGAGGTTTTGAAAAATAATCAGAATACCCTTAATGACTAACAGCCGTCAACTCTGTTAGTCATTAAGGCTAAATCAACCCCTAACTAACTGTTAGATTTGGTAAACTCCCTTGATTGGAGTGTATGCATTAATCACAAATATATAGGTTACACCCTAAAGCATATCCTAAGTATAATAGGAAAGCTAACTAGAATAGGATTCTAAGTATGCAAACTATATCCTAATACAAAAATATTTAACATAATATTTTTATATTCTATCACACCCCCGCAGTCATAGCGGGAGGAGGGCAAACGCTAAGACTGGTTTTGAACTCCAAAAATAACTGTCGTGGAAGTCCTTTTGTGAATATGTCAGCAAATTGATACCGAGTAGGAACATGCAAAACACGTACTTGACCAATGACAACCTTTTCCCGAACAAAATGAATATCCATCTCAACATGTTTGGTGCGTTGGTGTTGTACGAGATTGCGAGAAAGATAAATAGCACTGACATTATCACAATAAACAATGGTTGCCTGCCGAAGAGGACAATGTAACTCCAAAAGAAGATTACGCAACCAGGAAGAATCTGCAACAACATTTGCGACGCCTCTATACTCTGCCTCTGCACTAGATCTAGATAATGTGGGTTGTCTCTTAGACTGCCAGGAAATTAAGTTGTCACCAAGAAAACAACAATAACCGGAAGTAGAACGAAGAGTATCAGGACAACCACCCCAATTTGCATTAGTATAAGTGATCAAGCGCAAGTGAGTAGTAGGATATAAGTGTAAACCGTGATCAATAGTGCCCTGAATATAACGCATGATTCGTTTCAATGCATTGTAATGAGGTTCCCGTGGATCATGCATGACTAATCAAACCTGCTGAACGGCATACGCTACATCAGGACGAGTAAATGTAAGATACTGTAAGGCACCAGCTAAACTGCGATAATGAGTGGGATCAGGAACAGGCGGACTCGAGTCAGCACTAAGTTTGGCAGTGGTGTCGACGGGAGTCGTTGCAGGCTTACAAGATCCCATGCCTGCAAGCTCCAATATTTCATGTGCATATTTCTGTTGAGATAAAAGCATGTATGAAGGAGTACGAGTAACAGAGATTCCCAAGAAATAGCTAAGTGGGCCCAAATCAGACATGGGGAATTCCGTCTTGAGAGTACTAATTAGTCGATCCCGCAGAGAATCAGAGGAAGTGCACAGAATAATATCATCAAAATATAATAAAAGATAGGTCATGTCATGACCATGCTTGTAAGTGAATAGGGAGGTGTCACTTATAGCAATAACAAAACCAATCTGCAGGAGAAAAGTAGCAAAACGCTGATACCAAGCACGGGGTGCTTGTTTGAGGCCATACAAAGCCTTGCGTAGACGACAACATAATTCGGAAAACGTTTATCAACAAAGCTAGGAGGTTGATGCATAAATACCGTTTCTTGCAGATCACTATGTAAAAAGGCATTTTTAACATCAAGCTGATGAATAGACCAATGTCGAGCCATGGCCAAGCCCAAGACTGTGCGTATAGTGGCCGGACGAACAACAGGGTTAAAAGTTTCATCACAATCAACACCCTGTTCCTGGGACCTGTCATCACAAACCAAACGAGCTTTGTGCCTTTCCCGTTCACCATTAGATTTTTCTTTATGTCGAAAAAGCCACATACAATTTACAATATTCACCCCCATAGACCTAGGCACCAAATCCCAAATCCCTGTTTTAATTAAAGCACTATATTCATCATTCATGGCCGCATTCCAATTTGGGTCAGACAATGCTATTTTGTGATTTTTTGGAAGGGGGGAACGATGAATATGAGCAATCATGGCATAACGTGGGTTGGGCTTGCGGATGCCATGGCGAGCACGGGTGGTCATTTGTGGTGAAAGGGGAGGATGGGCTGGCGACGCAGATGTGGGGCTGCGTTGATGAAGTGGTGTGTATCGCTGAGCTGGGTTCGCTTCTTTGGCGGGGGCCGAGCATTGAGGTATTTAATGGGCCGTGTCGATCCTCGGAAGAAGGGGGTCTGTTGGGTTAAGGGGGAAGCCCAACGATTAGGCGCGGGGAAGGGAGAAGTAGGTTGGGGGCCGGCGGGAGGGGCGGCAGGAGTTGGGCCGCCGTAGCATTAGGAGTTTGGGCCTGACCGAGTGTGAGCTGGCGAATTAGAGGATTGAGGACAGGGAAAGGCGTGTCATGGACTGGTGATGGTCCAGAATTGTGATGGGCTAAATATTTGTGAGGGAAGTGAGTTTTTACAAAGGTAACATGACGGGAAATAATATATTTATTTGTAGAAAAATCAAAGCAACGATACCCTCGGTGATTATTTGGATAGCCTAAGAAGATACATGGGGAAGATCTAGCCATCTAGGAGCCAATTTATGAGGAGATGTTGATGACAAGTTGGGATAACATAAACATCCAAAAACCCGAAGATGGTCATATGTGGGAATTTTGTGGAATAATGCTTGAAAGGGGGTAATGCTAGGAAGAGTTTTGGTAGGCAAAATATTATGAAGGTATGTGGCCGTTTCTAAGGCATAATTCCAAAAGGTGAGGGGTAGAGATGTATGATGAAGCATGGTTCGACTGATATTATTTAGTGTGCGGATCATTCGTTCAACTTTACCATTTTGAGATGAGGTGTGGGGGCATGAAAACCGAAACATCATTTCATGAGTGGTGCAAAACTGTTTGAAAGGAGTATTATCAAATTCACGCCCATAATCACTTTGAAAGGCTTTTATGGGTCGTTCAAATTGAGTTTTGACATATGCATGGAAATCAAGAAGAGTTTGGTAAGCACGAGATTTATGCGAAAGGGGAACAGTCCCCACATAATGAGTGAAATCATCAACTACGAATAGGAGATGTCCATAAATCAGCATGAACAATATCAAAAGCACAATGTGTAGTACGAGTAGAATCATAAAAAGGAAGTTTAACATGTTTTCCAATTTGACAAGAATGACAAAAACTAGAGTCATGCTCCTTATTACAAACGATAGAGTTGTTATTTCTAAGAAAGCTAATAGCTTGAGGTCCCGGATGGCCTAGGCGATCATGCCAGGTGGTGGTAGGAATAGCAGCTAGAGCGGTGGCAAGGCAGGTGGATTGTTGGGGTACAGTGACAGGATAAAGGTCCCCCAGCTCTCACATCTCGTTATAATTGTCCCTCGTTTGAAGGTCCTTCACAGAAAAACCAAATGGATCAAATTATATGGACACAGAGTTGTCAGATGTAAATTTGCGGACTGAAATTAAGTTCTTTATAATTTGAGGGGCAAGGTATACATCACGTAAAACAATGGGTTGGTTGGGAAGGGTTGTATGTCCATAACCCATTATCGGAATGTGATTGCCATTACCTACTAAAATATGATTTTGAGCGCTCAAATTAAACAAGGGCAAGAGATTACCTGTTGTGTGAGTCATGTGTGATGTTGCGCCAGAGTCCATGTACCAAGTATCATCGGGATGCGGCAGCGTCATAGTGGAGAAAGCATTCTAGAGCTCCGTAGGAGTCATGGGTGGCCCATGAGAAATTAGGCCAGCAAGATAGGCTTGTTGCTGGGCTGCCTGTGGGTACCCGAAATGGGCTATGGGGTAGGCGCTAGGCTTACTGTGCTGCGGGGGGGCTGCACTGGGGTACTGGGCTGAAGGGGAGGCCCAGGCCCGCTGCTGGGACCAAGACTGAAACGTTGCCCACTGTTTAAGCGTGGGCATTGGGCATGTCCATGAAGGTTGTTGGTTGGCTGGTCCAGCGTTGGCTGGCTGGTTGTGGTTGGAGCGATTGTGGTCTCCACGGCCACGCCCTCTGCCCTGCCTGCCACCACAACCACCTCCACGACCGCCACCACCGCCACGTCTGCCATTATTTCCACCGTTTCTTGGCAGATTTTGGGACGAGGAGGATGGGGCCACCGTGGTGGAATCAGTGTCGCTCGTTTGTGCCATAAAAGAGGATGTGGAGGCGGACGTATCATTAGCTCTGCGGGATTCTTCAAGAAGAAGTCGAGACCGGGATGTTTCAAAAGAGGGTATGGGCTCGGTTTGTTGTATCATAGATGCAACTGTGTCAAAATCAGTGTTGACGAGACCCGCGACTAACCGTAGCACCAATTTTTGCTCTGAGATTTCCTGATCAACATTAGCCAATTGATCACGAATATTTTTTAGTTGCTGACTGTAAGCAGTAATGTCAGGGAAGTTGGAGAGATGCAATGCATTAAACGTATTTTCAAGATAAACGGTGCAGGTGTGTTTGTTATCCTGAAAGATTGCCTTTAAACGATTCCATGTCTCTTGAGCAGTGGAACCACGATAGAGAATGTTTTGTAAGAGATCATGTGAAATCGTGCCAAAAATCCACTTTTTGACTACGGAATCAAGGCGAAGCCATAGTGCGTCGGAGATGTCAGAAGGTCGGGGCTTGGTGGAATCAATATGATCCAAAACATCATACGCATGACAGTGAATTTCAAAAAGTTCAACCTAGTTGGAATAGTGAACCTTCTCGCGATCAAGAATCAATGGGATATCGTTCTTGATATTACTTACAGACAACACAGGGTGGTAGTTAGGGTTGCCGGAAGGTGGATGAGGTGGTGTGGGTTGGTTTGGGTCACTGACTTTTGTCATATTAGGCAGCAGTAATCAGAGGCAGTAGGCGAAATTATGGGAGTGGTGAGAACTGAGAACAGGTCACCAAATATCGAAGGGAATAAGCTAAAAAAAAATTACGAGTGGATTTGTTTTTGTTGTGATGTACAGGTGGCAGCAAGTGAATATCCACGGAAGAGCACAAGACAAATAAGACAAACGGTGATTGAAGGTTTGCGGTGGACGTGAGGTCCAGAGAAAAAAAAAAGGCGTTGTGCTAGGGGTTCTAACCTACGCTCTTGATACCATGTTAGATTTGGTAAACTCCCTTGATTGGAGTGTATGCATTGATCACAAATATATAGGTTACACCCTAAAGCATATTCTAAGTATAATAGGAAAGCTAACTAGAATAGGATTCTAAGTATGCAAACTATATCCTAATACAAAAATATTTAACATAATATTTTTATATTCTATCACTAACCTAATTAATACTAATTAATCCTAATTAACTCTAATTAAACCTAATTAACTCTAATTGCACCTCATTAACCCTAGTTAATTAAATCCCCACCCCCTCCTCACCTACCAGCCACCCCAACCACCGCCATACCACCATACCAGCCGCCACCACCCCGAAGACCTACCCCCTCCCAGTTTATGTCTATAATGGTATCTTGTTATTATCATAAAAAAGTTAGGTATCTAACTACATGTGCAAGTCTTTAAATGAGATATAGTTATAAGACATTATGATATTTTATTTTGAAATATAAACAATGGTGTTATGTTGGATTGATGGTTAAGCTTTCACTTTTCATTTCAAAGGTCACGTGTTCGATACCTTGTAAAGTTGTAACTACACAACATTATTTTTTTAATTGAATGTTTGACTTGGAAATAAAGCAATTGCATTAGAGCCTTAGAGGAGAGTACCACATGTAGGCCCGGCTATTAGGCGGCTTAATCGAGAGCTCCAGAACAGGGCCCCCAAATTTTGGGGCCTCAAAATTTTAATTTTTGCTGGTTTTCAAAAAAAAAAATTCCACAGCAATCTTCCCTTTCCCGTGAAAGATTCAATGTCACTTACCAAAGCAGAACTCTACAAATCCTCTCCTCAGTTTCCAAGAGAAACATTTAATTACCTCATTTATCACTCTCCTAAAAATACTCTAGATAATTACCCTCCTAATTGACTGAAATCTTCCCTTTTCCTTTACGGCAATAATCTCCAGTTTCATGTCTTTCAATCCCTCTTGTAATTGCTCACAAAGTTGCCATTGAATGATATGCTTCTCATCTTTTTCGCGTTGAAAAAAAAGTCATGTTATATCTTCTTACTTTCAAGATTTTTATTTCTTGAATCTTCTTATAATTGTTGTTACCAATATACAATTGTTGTTTGACTGTAATATTTAACTGATTATCTATTATGATTTTAATAATTTATGGCTTTAATTATTGACATTTAGTATTGGTTATTTATATAATAGAATTGTGGTTTATATTTAATAAGTTGTCCATAAGAATTTTTTTGGGGCCTAATTTTTTGTTTAGCACAGGGCCTCCAGATTACCGGAGGCGGCCCTGGCCACATTGCACACAAACTTTCTTATGAACACCTATTAATATATTAGTATAGATAATTGTATGGTTTCAACTTTCAATGTTTATGAGACTTGTTAATTGTGTGCGAAAGCTAAATTATCACATTGTTCTAAAGACAACCAATAGATTGAAAAGTAGGCCCACCATATACATCACGGCCCAAACGTAATCCTCAATCTTCAATACACAAATATAAATAGATAATGCAACCAATAATTAGGCCCAAGAATCATTAGAAGACAATCATAGTGGGCCTCTCCTGCGCCAGAAAGATCCACACAAATAGCGAAAATGAGAGGTGGAGGTTAAGAAGACAGAAAAGATAAGAAAACAAAAGACAGCTTCAAAATCACAAACATTTAGTACCATCTTTGTGGTCAATTTATTTGGTTTTGCTACAGCATAGAAAAAAAAACACAAAGTGAGAGCATTTATAAGCAAAGAAAACTCATGGAAATATTTGAAGTCGGACCATGTAAGAGCTCCTATGAAATGGGGTATCTAATAGGAGAGAAATTCTCATCCTTAATAAACAGCAGATTAGCAACAGACCTTATTCTCCAAACGCAGCTTCGCCCTTTCGCAAAAACCGACCTTGCAGAACCACTTATCGATTCTCTTTCTAACAACAACCGGAACAAGTTTGCGCGTTACTGGGATGAGCTCATTGGGATTGCGGAAGGAAGTGGCATTCCTCTCCTTGATGTACAGATAACAAACCTGTTTTTGATTTGCTTTAATGTACATTTTGGAGAAATAGTCACATTCTACTCATGTGCTATCTTACAGCTTTTGTAGGAGGATAGGTAGCATGTAATTGAGACTAACCGAGTAGCAAGTATTCTGTCAGACCGTCTAACTTGGTCACAGAACATTATGGTGACCGTTTGACACAAGAATTTGCATTACGAGAGTATATTTCAAAGCACAATGCGTGCTGCAATTATGTTTATGAAGTCATTTCTTTTCCTGTGTGTATGTGTGCAGATAATACTAATCAACTTCAGGAAAGAGATATTAGCATTTATGCCAAAGAAAGAAGGTGCGAGCACACCTGAAGAAGATACGCCAGACGATTGCTCTGATGTTCTGGTAGTAAGTAACAGAATGGCCATTGCAGCACACAATGAAGACGCAAATGTTGCTTTAGTTGGTCACACGTACGTATGCAATTCATGTTCCCATTCAGTAAAAAAATTTCGAGTTAAGACATGAAAGTTGAGAAGTTACATAAACTGAGCTAAGTACTGGCCAAAACTGACTATAGTTTGACATAAGATTATACGCGATAATACTTCTAAGAAAGAAGATAATATTTACTATACTAAGTTGGCCATCAGAAAAAAGAAAAGAAACAAATTAACATCCTTCGCTTGCAATCTTCTGATCTTCATCTTGTGTGTTGTAGGTACTTGATCCGAGCAACATTAAGCAATGGACATTCCTTTACAGCATATACATATGCAGGAGAGCTCCCAAGCTGTGCATTTGGCTTCAACAGCCATGGATTGGTACGCTCTGAACTTTATTATTATGTACATAATAGTATAATACACTTTGAGGTCACATTTTTATTCTGAGGGGAGGGGTGCAAAACTAAGGTTCAGAGTAATTTAGATGCAACGGAGTTATATCAAGAGGAGATCCCACAAATGGACTATTCATAACTACATTTACTTGGTTCTGAAACAGTCAATAAGTATTTCATTTTTACCGTCAAGTACCCATGTTGGATGTTGGATGCTTGACACTCAGCATGGGTAAAGGCACCATGATATATACTTAAACAAAATCTTATGAAATATTCGTAAAATAGTCGAATCAGACACATGGGTATATATCCGTATCCGATATGGGTACCGAGTCAAAGTAATATGAAGAAACCTGCTTTCCTGCATCTTATCTGAAAAATGTAGCATAAGGTAGATTTGTTTCATCATTTATTTATGTACCTTAATGATGTTTTTCAAGGCATTCACATTGAACTCAGTACCACCTCGTGAAGATGAAATCGTAGCTGGAGGTATTGGACGGAACTTTATTTCAAGAGATCTGCTTGAAGCAACGAACATAGGTGATGCACTCAAGGTTAGAGCTTAGAAACCATATATTCTGATAATCATAATCCAAATGGAGCAAAAAATTCCCAGAGAGAAATCTTAATAGTCATTATACATGCATCTTTTCAGAAAATTCAGTCATCGGAAGTGTCTGTTGGACATAGCTATAACCTAATCGATATACCAACACGCAAGATTCTGAACGTGGAAACAGCATCGAGGAATCGATCATCAGTCTTTGAGATCAATGCAACACCATTTTTCCATGCAAACATGTATCTTCACCTTCAAGTTCCACAGGTAAGAAAGAATGATCTGAACTAACTCTTCATTTAACCAAACAAAATTAATTAGATATAACAAGAAATCATGTCTTGTCATTAAAGATACAGGATGAAAATTCAAGAAGCAGACAAGAAAGAGCATCTACATTACCAAAAGAATCAATAGAGGATTTCCTTTCACTTCTTGGAGATATAGATGACAAAAGATATCCCATTTACATGACAGGTACATAGCGACATGCATTTGATCCCTTCTTATTCGCTATTGTAGAGTAACTTCATAGAAGCCTGCTTTATATCTCTGAATTTCAGGACCGACATTGTACACGTTGTGCACAGCCGTGTTCGATCTCGATGGACCAACACTATCTATCATTGAAGGGAACCCAAAAGAAGGAAAGGTTACTCATTTATTCCAAATGCATTAGAAGAAGCTCTTCAACTATCATATGCTCTCATGTGAACAAAAATCTCAAAAAGGTTCATAGAGGCCAATTGTGTAACCATCCAAGTGTCTCATGGCTGCAACATAATTACAGTGGCAAGAAACAAGTATTAGATTCTTTTAAATTGCAAGATAACATTGTATCTGTATTCTTTTACGGCATAACTTTTAGAAAAAAGGTATAGTTACTAACCTTTCCATGGATGTCATACTTAATTGGACCATCCAACTCTGCACCAAACAATGACAACATTAAAAAAAAACCGTCCTGCATGACATAGTCACTGTGCAAATGCAAACGTAGTAGCTTCTAAAGTGAGATGAAGTCATGAAGTAATGAGTAACCTCTCAAGTTGAAGAACAGTATCGATATTCTTTTCTGTTTACTTTCATTTTGATCTCAAAAACAAAGGAGAAACGAAATTAGAAGCCATTTTTGTAAATTGCCAAAAAAAACATTAAGAGAAGGAAGCCATTATTGTAAGAGCTAAAGTTGCAATAAACGTGAACAACCGAGAACTAAATGCTCAAAAACATGAGCATGAGCCCATTTTTTCCACTTCCTTAACATGAGCATGCATTCAACAAAAACTACTACAAGACGGAGGGAGTATGTACATATTTGTAAAACCATTACAGAAACAAAAGCTATGACAAATTTCATACAAAGTCCAAATAATTAAACTTTAAGAAAGAAGACAATTAATGAAACGAGCTCCAAAAAAACATGTTAGCAAGGCCAAAAAAATCCAGTAAGCTATACATTTAAACTTCTGCAATGTCTCTTTATAATTTATGATGAACCTTTTAGAATCTTCAAACGTGAACGCTGCCCCTTTGACTTGGGTTCGAGTAACTTGGCTTTTAAAGAATTCTCTCTAACTGACTGCATTCTTGAAGATGATTCAGAAATTCTGGGATCTGGGGATTTCATTCTTGTCATCCACTGTCTTACAGGGCTTGCATTTCTCTTCAGTGTAGAAGTGTTACTCGAAGCAGCTTCTTTATAGTCATCATACTCGGTAGGAAAACTTCCACCTTCCGACAGTAGCAACTCACTAATTAGTTTATCAACTGTTTTCGAGTTCGACCCATGCCCCTCTTCGTCGTAATTGTTCTTCTTCCGATACGAATCATAAATTTCAGACTTCTGCAGCATGCTGATCTCACTCGGGGTTGCTTCACCGGTTTTCATGACCTGCGGATCAATTTCCCGAGGAGTGGTTTGAGGTTCCGACATCTGAATACTAGGAGGACTTTGACCCTTCCTCCTCCTGTTTAATGCTAGCTCTTCCTGTTCCTCGTAGTGGCTGGGGCCTGCTTTGTTTCTCTCAGCACAGCGGGAGTCAGAAAAGGCGGAATCTTCAGGGGCTGCCCCAATCTCAGGAATTGACTCGAGTGAACGGCGCCTTAAACGGCTCTCTTTGTGATGATCAATAGTATCCATATTGTCTGTTTTTGGTGTTTGTCGGGCTGTGAGAAATGTCTCAATTTCGGGTCTCAATTTATCAACTATAGATGCTCGTTCTGCTTCCAGGTCTCTCCTCTGCTCTCGTTCATCAAGCCAAGACTCAGAAACGTGTAAGATCAAATTATCATGACTACCAATACCATTCCAGTCTTTCTCAGAATGTTGTTTGACATCATGCATTTGTTTAGCATATTTCCTAATACTTTTAGCAAACTCATCACAAAGTTCTTCAAGAAGCTCACTTGATTTCTTTTCTTTTTCAAGCTCTTTTACAGTAGTTGAAAAGGAAACCTTGATTTCGAACAGCTCTCTAGCTAGCTTCCTATGTAAACTTTCAGATCTTTTCCTCAACTTCCTTTCATCTTCTAATTCATCTCTTACAGACTGAAGAGCAGCCTCTGCTCGCTCTTGTTCTTTGCTCTTCTTATTTGCTAGGTTACTATCTTGTGAGATTTGTTTCATTAAATCATTAATCTCATGTCGATTCGCCTGCTGATCTCTGAGTAACTCTTTGATCTTACCACGGGCATGATCGAGCTCGTTTTCATAGCTTTCACTAGAGACACATTGGAAGCATGCTGCTCTTCTAGCGTCCATATACGGTTTAACACTTTGAGCAATTCAGTCGATGTTTTAAAGCCGTAACTAGGGTCACCAATCCTTCCCCTTAACTCAATCGAACTGCCAGGAGTTACTGCTGGATTATATGGAGCCATCTGAATAAGGACAAACCAAACCATTAAGAGTAGAAAAAGTTATATACATCTCCTGAGAGAAAAAAAACTGATCCCACAAAAAGGCTATGTTAGCTACACTATTCATTATTACTTGGATTCTTCATATTACCTCAAGAACCCATGTCGAATCCCCGACACTGTGACATGAATATGGCCACTTCAATACTTCATTTTGGGCAAAAATCACGAAAGTTTCTATAAAATAGCCAAGCCAGACTCTCAGTCTAAGTTACATAGTTCTCCAATCAAAGTCTTTAACCTAAATTACTTTTAACTTAACCCAGACTTGCTTGAAAAACTGTAAATTCTAGCACTTGGAACAGGTCTAGAGATGCAAATTGCTACTTCCGTAATCATTACGCTGTGATGGTATTTGTACTACGTGCTAATTTGCACCTTAACCATGGACCCCCCCGGAGAGGCAATGGAAGTACAACACTAATTCAACCCTCAGAGATGTAACTATACATATCCAACTATTCATTTCAGAGCTTGGATTTCCAACACTTCAACATGGGCTATGCACACTTGACAATTGAGATATAGGGCCAAATAATGCAAAATATTCATAAGATTTCCTAGTTGACACATTCCAAATGTCTGGTACTAGTAACTGTATATGAGTAAGTAGACATCCAATTCAGTTTAGATCTTCTTCTCCACGAAAAAGAGAGAAGATATTGGTGCAGACTGACACCTAGTGGATATACTTGAATACCCTCACATCTATGATTTAAACTTGTATAAGTGTTCCCTCATCCAAGTAGCCTACAACGGCGATAGCAAGTCATAGATGAGTGGAAAAGATTTGGAAACTCAACTGCCACAAATCAGGCATTACAAGCTATATTCTGGTCATCACAAAGATAGTAGTAGTACAAACTGTTTTGATTTACAAGTTGCCATACATTACCAACTGCAAATGCTACACAAAATTGTGTTGGTTTGATAAAGAGACAAAATACCTCTTCTTATTGCTATGAACATTGGACAAAGATAAAAGTATTAAAAGATAAATACCTCCAAGGAACTACCATAGCTTGCAGGAGAAAGAGGCTGCAGAGAATGCTTATTCCTTTCTGCTGATTGATGATGCCGCATCAGTGAGGCTGCAATATGTCTCCTCAAGCTGCCAGCACTTGAAGGCTGCCATATATCAGATTGAATAAGCTTAAATTGGCGAATGACGATGATGAGCTATTCCTTTTTCCAAATTTTTATAAAAAAACATTCCTTTTCCCATTACATTCAAACTATGTTAGAGGTGTTGACAAGCTAGGTGAGAGCGTGAGCCAAAGATAATGTATATTTTGTTCAATGTAGAGATTGAAACTTCTCCTCACAATTATGGAAAAAGCATCCCATAATTTCCATCCACGTAAATGTTTTAAACATACACTAAAATTCCAAGTTTTCACAAGGCATGTCTGAGAAACTAATGATAGCATTTCAAAAAACGTCTCCTTCATTACTTGTCAAATTCATCATTCGTCCAAGTAATAAAAGCATTACGTTTTTCCAAGATTACCAGGGCAAGACTACTTAACAGAACAACAAGAACAGACATCCAATGAGTCAGAATCTTTCAGTTTTAGAGAAAACTCGACCTAACAAACATAGCTAATAAGCATTAATACGCAGAGATAGTCAATCCTAAGTCCTTGGCTCATATCCAGAAAAAATCCCATACAAAGCTACTCTAATTCAGAAGGATAATTGAGCGATCAGCGGCAGTGATAGTAATATGGAGTCCAGTCATGCCCTGTCCAAGTTTTCAACTATCCAAGATCTTACTCAAATTGTTTTGCTGCTGATTTGACATTAAATCTTGCTTTAGGATTGGCTTAGATACCAGTTTGGTGCTATATACTTATTGTCGTTCTAAGGGAAGATAAAAAGAAATTTCTAGTGCTTGTTTGGTTGACATGGAAAAAATGAGAAGTGGAAGTTTCCGGAAGCTGAAAACTGTGGAGTTATTTAGTTGACAAAAACTCGGGAAGTTTTCCTGGGAACTTAATGGAGATTATTTGCCTAGAACCTCTAGGTTAGTGGAACTTCCTGTATCAACAATACAACTTTTCTCAAAGTCCAAGAAACAAAACTACACTAGTGAAAATTCCCAACCACTTCCTTCATTCAACCAATCATAGCAACAAGTAACAACAAACTATCCCACAAATCATAGCAAAGTGAAGCAAAAGAGTATAATAGCAAAAAACGTAACATCAGAAGTTCATAACATTGTGGACAGACCTATCAACATACTCAACTAAGCGCGGTGATGTAGATGGGATTCAATCCCATCTCTCGGGTACCACCCCACAAGACTTTACCAACTAAGCTAGATGGCATCCACACCTATCAACATACTAACTACTCCTACAAATCAAAATTAATTAACTGGGCAATAAACAAACGAGTAACACCACAACAAAAAGGCATGACACATGGATGATGGATGGAAACATACCCATTGTAAGAAACCAGAAGAAGCTATAAAAATGGTCATCAAATTCAACAATTAAGGACTAAAAATAGAAACCTAAAAGCTACAAACAAATGCATCAACATCAACTAGGGTCTAAAAATAGAAACTGTAAATGACAATAAAACAGAATGCCATCAGTCATAACTCAAAAAGATCAACACAAGTGAAATCTTTTGAAATAAAACCCAATTCTACAACCCAAAACCCATCAATAAACACACAAACTTTGCATCAAAAATCACCAATTGGGGTTCAAAAACAAAAACCCAATTTCCAAAAAAAAAAAAAAGAATTTTTTTACCTGATGATCAGAACCACCATCATGATGAGGACCAACGGCTAAGGAAGGATGATGATCAAAACCCTCATCTTTATTAATCCTATGATGAAGACGACGACCTCTTGGATGATGATTATTAACACCCAAATACATTTTAGCAGATGAAAAATATTGGTAAAATTCCCAAAAAGCAGAAGCAATTTTTCTAGCTGAGAAATGAGAAAAAGAATAAGAAGAAGAGAGAGAAAATGAAGGATAAAAAAGAAAAGGGTTTGTGCCTTTAATTATGGTGTTTTGAGCTCCACCAACCTCCTTCCATGAGATTACTGGGGTAGTAGCAGTAGTAGTAGTATTAGTATAAGTGGGCCCACTAGCTTTTTTGCAGAAAGAGTAAAACTTTCTTCTTCTCCTAAAAAATTCATCCTTTTTTTGCGCTGAATTTGTCCCTTTTTCTTTATTTTCTCTACTTTTTTCTGTTTCTTCTTCTCCTTCTTCCTCCTTTCTTTTCATTTCTCTCTCTAAAATTCTCACTTTCTCTCTCTAAAGATCTCATCTTTCACCTCAATTTCACTTCTTTCTGACTGTTCTTCTGAAATTCACCCATTTTGTGTTGTGTCTGATTTTGTTTAGATTTAAGGGGAAAAAAAGAAGATTTTGGGTGTGTGTTGAGTTAAGCTTTCACTTCAGTCAGAAACTCTCAGAATACTCTGTTTGTTGATTTCTACTACTCCTAAAACTTCTGTATTTAATTCTCTCACTCTTTTTTTTTTTTTTTGGGGTTATCTATTCTTGCTACCTGGCAAAATCGGTGTCATCGTCAAAGAGTTGCATGTAAATTAATGTGTATATTTTTGGTAGGAGAAAGAAAGAAAAAGTACGGACTATATGATTGTGATTCTTGCAATTGGGGTAATAAATTGGTCCCCGTATGACCTATGCTGTTTATCCTAGGGCTGATTAACGGATCAACTCAATTCGTTTATTTTTTTTACGAGTTACATATAATAACCGTTTAACCCATTTACATATTTATTACTATTAAATTTTTATTAAAATTTATTAATTTTCAACAATTAATTCACATAAAAGTATACATGATTAGATTTTCTTTTCAATTTTTGTGTTCTACAATTAGTATTTTTAAAATTTTCACCAACTTTAACACAACTTTTTAGGAAATTTATATTTTAATGAGTTAAACAAGTCAAAGCAGGTTAATTTCGGGTTGAAAATGTCAACCTTAACCTAACCCATTTAATTAAATGGGTAAGTTCAACCCAACCATTTACTTAAATGGGTAAAAATCTCAACAAACCCGCTTTTTTAAAAGCCGGGTTGGGTCGGTTTTTCGGCAACGCCTAGTTTATCCTAATGAAGTAGTGGTCTTATCATGGTTATCATTTTCTTTTTTATATAAGAATCATGGTTATCATTTTACCTAAATAGTTTGTTCGTTTTTAAATAGATGCTTTATTTTGATTTAACGTTTGTTAATGCATAATCTTGATTATTAATATATTTAATTTTTCATTAGTAAAAAATTTAGAAAGGTTGTTATTTTGAAAACACAGATCAAAGCAAATACACTAACATCTTGTAGACTAACATTTATATTTATAGTTCACCAAAAAAAAAACATCTAAATTTATACATTTGTTAAAAAATGTGGTCAATGTAAATTCTATAAATAGTACAAAAGTCAAAATGGAACATCTATTTAAAAACAGCGAGAGTATTATATGTTTATATTAATTAGCTACAAAGCGGATAGAAGGATTATGAACCCCTTGTAGATTAATTAGTTAGCTAAACATTAAAGTTTATAACTAATGATTGACATTTACCAATTGTTTATATAGACAATCTAGTTGAGTAGTATTGTTCTTTATGAGTATTAACTAAATTTGTGGTGGTAGCGATCAATAACGTTTTAGAAAAATTGTCTGTATCAAAGTATAGTATATCATAGAATAGAAATCGTTCTCATAGATATCCTACTAAATATACTAGCATGGTAAGTGCACAAGCAAGCAAATAATCATCTTCTTGTATAGTTGTATCCCCTTTTTTACATAGTAGGTAGTAGCATGGCAAGTCTTATATACTTATTAGCTTCACTACTTGATTGAACCACGCAAACAAGTTAACCCTCTTAAATGCTTTATGAAATACTAGTAAGTAAATAACCACATCTGTCCACATCCCTAAGTTCCCCTTATTAGTGTACAATATTTTTCCAGATAAGGTGGGTCTCTAGACTGAGCCTCTATCTTTGGACGAGTACTCAATTGAAATAACATGCCAAGAAAGGGAGAATGAAGACTCTAACCTTCGACAAGTATTTAGGACACAGGTATCATATCAAATGATCCAAACTAACGACGGACTCTAATGTAAACTTTGATCAATAATATCGTTAATTACATATAAGTAAAATTATTAAAATACTTGGTATTTGGAAAATATACATTAAGACAGATTTAACAATATATCACTTGATAATTAATTTTGATATATATTCGAATAAATATACCGTCAAAGTTTGCCAAGTTTAACCATCAAAAGATATGTTGCAATAGAAAAAGAACGGAGGGAGGAGATCGAAGCCTAGTAACCTCAAAGACAAATAAAAATCTAAACCATGTACATACCTTGGTAATGGTAACCATAATAGTATATAGTTATATACTCTCCGAAGCACAATTTGTTTTCTTGTTCCTGGAATCATCTAAACTCTTGAATCTAAAGAAAATGTCATTCCCAAAGGAAGAGGAATAGATAGATGCGCTTATTATGGTCTCTAGACTCTAGCTCCCAGTCCTTATTATGTGTGGACTGCAGAGTATGAAAGAAGAAACACACGTGCGCAGAGAACACAATTGCGGACTTCACATGTTACTCCACAAATAATAAAGGCAAAAATACAAACTAGCTGACTTATGGAGTTCAAATGTTTAACATCAAAACTAAACATATGAAGTCCCCTGTTCTGTAGGGAATTCTAAGTCACAGGTTCTCTTCTAGAACTAGAAGAGGAAGAAAATCTTAATCAATTCATAGCGCTCCTCCCTTCCTCGCCACACAACAGGGGTAGTCTCGTGGCATAGGGAGGGGGATGCACCTGCCTCCCTCACACCCTTTTCCCTAGCCTCCACTCCGGTAATTCATCGAGCTTGGTTCCATTTTTATTTTATTTTTGACAACGGGAAATCGTACAATAAAAACAGACATAGGCAAATCTAACAGGAAAGAAAAGGAAAGCTAGAAATGCGACAGAGAGTTACTAAAGCATGAGCTTGGTTCCATATTATTGAAGGTTAAATTGCAATGAGAACTCGAAAAAGATGCAAGCTTGATGCAAGCTTGATGAGTACTGAGGAGTGATGAAAAGTTGAAGTTAAAATTTAAGTGATAAAAACCCAAGTTAAATTGAAGATAAAACTCAAAATTAAACTTTTTTTTTAGAGCTAAATTAAAGAGCAATATGTATCCTGCTGTATCCTGTAGGGCAGTATCTTGAAAAGTTAGAATTAGTTAAGGAGAGAAATCCACAAGAAACACAGTCCTCATTTCTCTGATCAATGTAGAAACAAACTACAGTTAGGCCCTTCTCCGGACAGGAGTAAAGATATGTTACTCAGGGGGTAATTGGGTCGGACAAAGGTACATGTCCGAGTGTCCAACACGGATATTTTGTGGAAAATTACCATGTTTGTGGCCCAAAGGCCAAAAGTGTCCAAGAATCTATATCCATGTTAGAGCGTAATGAATTCGACGTAGGTAATGGGGATAAAATGAAGAATCCGAAACTCTGAGTACAACAAGATAAACTACTTGCACGCAAGCACATCAAGCATGGTGAGAACAAGATCGTGAACAGAAATATTAAGGCAACGCAATAACCCTTTAAGTCCCTCTGTATGAACTGACAGTACAAAATTTTCTTTAGCAAGCTTCTCTTGAGCATAGGAAAATGAGCACAAAATTCTTGAGCATTATTATTAAGCACTTACATTTGAATCACATTAAATCAACCAAAATTGTAACCAGAAAGTATTTGTCGTCTCATAATAGAGAAAGAGAAGACAAGGAAGCAAATCAAAAGGCTATATAACACTTACCTTAATATAACAGCACTAGAAAACTACTTTGCCTTTAACTTTTAAGGTTACTGGGCTTCGATCTACTTTTGTGAGTACTTTTGTGATGTAACAACAAGTCTCAGCTGAATACAGGATGCACCATCATAAGAGCACTGCCTACATTCATCATGAGCAATGAAGGGAGGGTGTGCCTCTTGCTTGTTATTTTATGCTTAATTTTCGCATACTACTGGAAAAGGACACTGGAGAAGCAAAATCAACAAGAAATGACAGCAAGTGCAGAATGCCCAGATCAGGGAGAAATATCAAGCCGAGCCTCGAAGCAAATTCCAGAAAACAGTTGGAGAGGATTCTTCTTGATGGCAGGACATCTGTGTGACCACCTCCATTCTTTTGAATTCATTTCAAACATCAGAAGAGCAGGAGATCCATAACTTTGAATGTAAATGAGGTTGTCAAAACCACTACTGGCGAAAACATCATCGAACTCCCCAAATCCTCTGAAAAACTTGTTAGGCATACGAGAAACCTCTTCCCACTCCTTTCCTCTAAGAACCCAGATACCAATGCCCTTAATTACACCAAACCGACCTTGTTTTTCAATCCCGCCCACCATAACAAGCTCCTCTTTAAGATTTATCAACCTCATGCATGTGACAAGACAAGGTGCGGGAATCACGCGCTCATCCACATCAAGATCAAATGAGTGAGAAGCAAGGTCATATGCCAGCACACCATGGCGAGGACGAATAAAACCCATTGTTCTTGTTAAATAAACCCCAAAATAAAGAATCTCACCACATATCACACTGTCAGTCCTACTTCTCCAAGCTTGTAAAGTAACATCCACAGGGCATTCCCATTGATTTTTTTTCTGAGCTATAAACATCAATTGAAAGATACCAGTTTTCCTCTTCTCTAGGATCTTGCTTAGATCTGACTACTGTCATGGTATAATTCTGTGATGATTTATCCAGTGAGATTGCAAGAGCACAATAATCAGAGATTTCTGCACCAGCAGGTCCTGCAAGCTTTCGACAATGTTTAGTAATTGGATTACAAACATATAGTTTTCTCATGGAGTCATTATTCATAAAGCAAACTAAGCCAGAAGATGAGACAATATTCCAAGTAGGTGTCTCAACATAAGGGATCTCAAATCTATACCACCTCGAAAACAAGGGGTCATAAACATGCCCACGTGGATCACTGTCATTGGTAAACATAAAGTACCAAGGTTTTTGAGGTGAAATGTTTGGGAAGTTATGTATGAATTTTCCAGACTGCAAAATGTCATTCCATTTCTTACATACACAACCCGCTTTAATAATAGTTGAAACTGGGAGATGTCCAAGAACTTGTTCAATTATATCATCTGGAAGAATGGTGTTAATACAGACAACATGCCTTTCTTCATCATCAACATAAGTTTTTGCAAGTGAATCAACTACTTCAGGATCAGGCTTTCTTGTACGGTTTTCTTTTCTGATCTGCCAATATCCATAATCCTCCCAAGATGATTCTGGCTCCATGAGTCAAACTGTAAAATCCATAGATAATAAATGAGAAGATAAGCTGCAAAAGTAAATAAAGACATCACGGAAATTGATGAACAATCAAAGAATAGATAGGGGCTAGGAATATCATTTGGATTACACATTAACACTCTGTGAACAGCACTTCTGTGAGTACTTTAGTAAGTGGCCAACCAAAATACTTAAAGATGTAAAATAGGCTTGAGCCAAAAGAATACTAATAGCATTTTAACACCAAAAGCAACCTTCCAAAAGAATTAAAAGAACTTCCAATGGCTGTTGTAGTGGTTCGAACTGGTTCCATGTGGCATAATCGTCTTTGCTGAAACAAAAATGACCCTGCAATGAACCACTAAGGTAGAAGGTAAAAGCAACTATCATGATCTTAAGCAGAAACTCATTCGCTAAAATGCGAAGAATCTGAAACTCAGCGGACCAACCCCTTTAACAATTGTATTCCAGGACCATCTATTCCGAAACATGGTTCACCAGCCATTAGGGGTTCAGTTGTCTTTGATCCGCATATATACATCAAATAAGATGGTAGCATAACTACACCAAAAATAAGACATTCCAATGAACACAAATTCACTGTCACCATCCAAAAGTAAAATTGTATACCTCTACATTACACTTTTGTTTGGATAGATAGCATACATATAGGGAAAGGTACGGGGGGAAGAGAGGGAAGGGAAGGGAGGAGGGATAAATTTAACCTCTCACATGAGCAGTATAACCACTAACTGAGTTAGCAATTTCAAATCAACGAATCGCTAACTAAAATCTAGCATTTAAACTGTTCATGTGAGAGATTATTTCCTACCCAATGCCTCTTATAGACATATACTTCCCCAAGGAAAGGAAAGGGAGAAAAGAAGTGAGATTGCATTTTCCTTTCTAATCGGGAGGAGTTCGTTTAGCAAGAGCGAAAGGAAGATGTATCATTCCAAACAAGGGAAATGACTCCCTCCCTTACCCTCCAAATTCCGCTATCTAAACACACTCTTACTCATCATTTTTCTTAGTCTAAAACTACCCTCAACCTTCTACATTCCATGCCACCCTACATCCCAACCTCCCAAGTTTTTGTTCCACCCAAACCATCCATATTCCGCCAATACTTGGTAGACGACAACGACAAAAACAATGTCAGAGCCTTAATCCCATTAAAATGGGGTCGGCTGCCAAATTTCCAATACTACCAAATTACACCAACGCTTTATTATGAAACAAAAGACAATCAACATGAATAAAAGCTTGTAATCTTCCGTTAATGTTGGTGTTAAACAACTGGACAATGTGTTTCTTGTTCGCTATGTTTAGTTTTCTTTGTGTATTATACTATTATGCGACGATTTTTCCAATGTCAGAACCAAAAAATATATATGTTACATCTTCCAACAATTTCACTATATTACACAGCAAAACTATAAATAATTCAAAAACAAAACACAAACTATTAAAATTTCAAAAAATTCAGCTGAATATCTACTCCAATTCAACCAATCTTACATATCTCGAAAAAACTGAAGCCATTATACAAAAAAAAATAGACAAAAACAGATTCTTTCATATAAACAAAAACAAACAATCAGAAAATCTTAAGTAAAAATTCAAACTTTTATAGAGGAAAACAAATAGAATCGGAAATTTCCATGAATAAAAAATCAAATCAACAAAAAAAAAAAAAGAAATTACCAGTTGAATGGAATATGAGGGCCGGATATTGGTCGGAGATGAAATTAGATGATTGAGAACGACAACGACAACGACAACGACGGCGGAATAAACGAGTAATGAAAATCCTTCCTCAAAAATTATACATTTTCTGGAGTAGATGAGTTTATATATGGAGTTTTTTAAATTATTATTATCTTCAATTCTATTTTATCGACCTTTCCTTTTCAGTTTGTTAGGTACATACATGGTGGGCCATTATTTTCTGATAGTCAGACCCGTTCACAGTTCTCTTTGTTTAGAAACCCCCATCTATAGTGATTTTGTTGGACTAATTTTGGATTTTATATGATTAAATATGTTTTGTCTTTGTTAGGCATGTTATCTTTGTTTTCTATTGCAGAGGCCGAGGGTTTATGTACACTAGAAATAATGCATATAGGTAGAGGTGTAAGCGGACTCCGAAAAGTCAGGAATCAGTCCAGCCCAGTCCGACCTGACCTGACTGACAGTTTTGACCTGATTTCTTGACTCAAATTTTCTGGCTAATATATTTTCTGACCGGATTTGGACTCATCCTTTCGGAAATTCAATGTTCAAATGTCCAAAAAGATATTTATATATATATGGCGAGGATCACACGAAACGCTCCTTACATGAGAAATAAGAATGAATCTCAACCACACCATTGGATTAGAGTTACAACACTTGTTCATTAGAGTTATACCCCGGAAAAAAATTCGAGTCCAAAAAAAATTAAAAATTAAATTTTTTTTTTCTAATTTTTGTTTTTTGGAGTTACATCACTTTTTTATTAGAGTTACATCACTTGTTCATTAGAGTTATAGCGTGTAAAATCCATTCTCATTTCTCATGTAAGTATGCATTCTCATATGAACCCACTTCTATATATATATATATATATATATATATATATATATATATATATATATATATATATATATATATATATATATATATATATATATATATATATATATATATATATATATAATTGATACTATTTTTAAAATTTTGGAGTTTTCAATCTTCCTTCTCTAAATATTTCAACTAGCGCTAGAAAATTTCACTTGGCGCCAGACAATTTCACTTGGCGCCAGACAATTTCACTTAGCTCCATTTGTTAAATAAGCTAATGATACTAGCAGTACTGCAGGAGTAGGCTAGTAGCCGACTAATTCTATCTCACTTAACTCCTCACTACTCACTTCCTCTCACTCTTTCATTTTCTTTCTACCTCGCTGTCTCGACTATCGCATTCTCTATTTCTCTCTCAGATTATATTATCAGTCTCTGTGCTTTCTCTCAACTTAGATCAAGGTAGGCATCTAATTCAACTTTTTATTCATAGTATTTTACTTTAATTATTTAAGCTTTCAATCTAATTTGTGGACATTGATAATTGAATCAGATGTCAAATGCTCAAGCATCTCAAAAAACGTTATGAATAATTGAATCTAAATCGGGGGAAAAAAATAATATAATAATCGAACTGGACTGGACTGGATTCGGACTCAAGAAATAATTATCGGACTGGACTGAACTGGACTCAAAAAATATTTGGATCGGACTTGGACTCAATGTCTCGAGTCCAAAAAACGTTGGACTGGATTTGGCAAAGTCCAATCCACTTACACCCCTACATATAGGCTATAGCTCTTTGTGCACTTGTAAACCTCTTGCAAAAACGCAGGTAGATTATGCATTATATTATATTGTTTAATATTTTCAATTACGTCTTATTCCGGGAGTATTGAGAGTGTCACATATAAGCAAACATCTATTTTCGATCAATGAGTTTCAAAGATAAGTAACTTATTTAAGATTTAAATTTTAGCGCCACATAGGTAAATTTGGCAAATAAGATTTCTGATAATAAATTAACTTTCGTATAAGCTAATTTGACGAATGAAATTTAAGATACTAATAAATTGATTAGAAAACATGTATAGAGATTTAAGGATATTTTTTGTAAAAAATTGTTTATAATAAATACCTAAAGATAATCCTAATACATAAATTAAGTATAACTTTTGTTATACATATCGAATATTTATAATTTATATATCATTGAAATTAGCTTAAAAAAATCTTTAGAGTGAGATCCGTATTTCATATATGTGTCAAACATTTCCTTTTTCTCAAATTTGTTTGAATACTTTCCTATTTCATCTATCCCACATCAATTTGAACATTTCCACTTTTAGTAAAATCCCACTATTAGTTTCCCCCCTTAGTCCCATTTTCAATAAATAGAATAAGCATACTGGAAAAAGTAGAAATCCTCTGTCCCATTCTATATCCCATATTATGTCTCAACTCCTTCTCAGTCTGACACATCACCAAATTTTGGTCATATATTGGAAGGAGAAATATATAGAGATTATTTTTAGGCAAGAACCACAAATGCTCCGGTCAATTGGAGCATTTTGTGAATTTTTTTTATTAAAATATAGAGGAAACGCACTAAATGCTATGTTTGTGAAACAACCAGAGCATTTGA
The DNA here is from genome assembly GCA_947648045.1 of Beta corolliflora. Classification (NCBI taxonomy): domain Eukaryota; kingdom Viridiplantae; phylum Streptophyta; class Magnoliopsida; order Caryophyllales; family Amaranthaceae; genus Beta; species Beta corolliflora. The sequence continues at coordinate 58,089 of CANSZD010001655.1, read as the reverse complement.
CAAGTAGCAAAAGAATTTTTTCCACTAGTGAAAGATTCTTTTACATTAGCTTGTTTTTGTCACCTCAAACATGAAGGAGCAAAACCATTAATCAAATTTCATACTAAAATCTCCTAAAAATGTTAACAATTGACCATTTTACAAATAAATTTTTAATGAATCACCTTTGCATCTAATATCACTGTTTTGATAGAACTATAATAACTGGTATCGTTGAGGATTTAACAAGAAGTAACAATTCATGATCCGACTCTCCTATCATGTATACAGTATGTCAATCACAATAACTAAGTTAAAAGCAAAAAAAACACGTTTAATTTGAAAATAGTAGAAAAGAGGAGATGAAAAGTTTGAAAAAGATTTTTAAAAAAAGCAAGTATAAGAGAAATCGTAGGTGGTTTTGATTGGACACAAGCATGGGCATTCACGTCTTTAAAAGGTATAAAACATTGTGTATATAAAAAGGAAACAGTCCAAAAAGAAAAATGTCTCGATTAAGAAAATAGAGGGTGTATATTCGAATTCTATTTGGATATGTTAATGTCGAATTTAAGAAGAAGCAGACAAGCCACCATGGTACGATTGAATATCTTAAAAGTTCTTAATGTATAAGTGAAAAATTATATTTATGAATGATTATATTTCTTATTATCTTGGACAAAAATTATTAATATTTTTTTCAAGTAAAACTCTATCCTTTATTAACTTTGAAATCATAGCTTCTCAGAAATATAATACAATATAATATTTATTTTATTAAAGAAATATTCATTTTTAATGAAAAATCGATCATATGACATAATTTTCATATCTTATTAAGTGAATAAATGTATAACAATAATCTACTAACTAATGTCGTTAATATATTTTGATTTTTTCATTAAGATGACCACATTGGTTTTTTTAAAATAATTATTTTTATTAAGATTACCACATGTTTCTGTTTAACACTATACTACTTTTTGGGGGGGAATGGTAAGGGGAATCCTCCTCCAAATTCCCCTCAATGGTATGATTCGAACCCCTAACCTTGAAGTCATGAGGTGGAATCTCCACTTAGTGAGCCAAGGTAAACTTGGTTATTATTGTACTACGTATAGTTAAATGTACCCTTTTTTTTTATATGCTCCTTTGTCCTTTTCCACTCAAAAAATGTACATAGAATATTCTACTTTTTTGTTAGTATAGAAATAGAATATTCTGGATGAATATTATTTTCTTTGATAAGAAGAACTCCATTGCAAGAAGTCGGAGAGATTATGGATTTTTGTTGGAAAAGGGTGAGAATCAAACCCCTGTCATAGGGGTAGGGTGGAAGGAGGATCTCGCAAGTCACAACCATTAGGATTTAGGTCAACCTTAATGATTTAGGCAAAGCTCAAATAAAGGTCTGTTAAAGCATACACATGGGTAGTTAACAAATAATTTACTCATGGATAACGTCATCCATGGTAAGCCTTTTTTCTCTATTGTTTTCAATTTATAGTTTGTTTTTTTGTTTTGTTCAAAAAGTTAGTCTCTCTTTTTTAGTGTCTCTCGTGTCCCAATCCTGCTATGGGAAATTTAGTCTTCTTCATTGTGGATGTCTCATTCTCCTCCATGAAAGTTGTGAGTCTAGTTTATTTGTTAGCAGGTATGGAAAATTGTTCTCATTTCCCGACGTTCAAGACTATCAACATGAAAGTATTAGAAGCTCGGATGATATCAACATAATCTTCTTTAAACTATGTCATAATTAGGGATGGCAATCCAGCCCAGATCAGACCCTGGTCCGATCCGTTCTGAGGCAAAAAATCTGAGTCGACTCAAAGGGAAAAAAAACCCGCACCCGACTCCGTTTAAAAAGTCCGACTCCGAGTCGGAGTAAGGTCGGAGTCGGAGCTCATTAAAAATCTGACTCATCCGATCCGACTATGACATCCGACTCCGACTTTGAGGCAATTAGTCATATTTTTTTTTATATTAATGTAGTATTACTTATGTATACTCTAACTTTGATTTTAACTTTCAAGGCAATTGGTTTTATTTTATATTAATAATATTTTATGTATGCTATCTAACATGTATGTGGCAAAAGATATATTTAGCCATTAGCCAGACACAATACACATATCATGTCATTTATAATAATTAATTTTAGTTAATTATATACTTTGGAAGATTTTTAACTATCATTTGAAATATATACACGTTTTTTTTATAATATAAAACCGTGCAAAAACAAAAGTCGGAGTCGGATGTTCGGATTTTAAGTCGGATCGGATTTGGATCATCAGAGTCGGGTGTCGGAGTCGGGTCGGGATCAGATGTTCGGATTTTAAGTCAGGACGGATTCGGATTATCGGAGTCGGATGTCGGAGTCTAAGTCAGATTTAAAATCCGACTTATTGTAGGGTCGGAGTCGGATTATGTATAATCCGGTCCAAGTCCGACCCGTTGCCAGTCATAGTCAGAATGATAGAATGTTCAATAATAGATGTTTGATTCAGCAAATACAAGGGGCATGCACTGTATTGTTCGATTTGGTTGATTATAGTTCTATCGAATACGAAGTTAATTTGATATTATTTGATTGTATTTTGTTTTTCTTTAATATTGTTTGACCATCAATTAATGAAACTTCTCTTTAAAAAAACCAATAATTTACTCGATTAAAGCCCTAATTACCAGCTCCTCACCCTTCAATTTTTTTTTTAATGCTATATCTCTATACTATAAGGGAAGAGGGGAGCAACGGTGTCCCCATCTGAAATCACTTTTTTACCCCTGTTAAATAAATTATATTTTAAGAAAAAAACTTTAAACAACACTCCTAAACAATTCAAAGTCAGCACAATCAATGCATATCAACAAAAATTTGACAAAATTATTTTATAAAAGGAAATTCCCAAAAAAAAATTTACATAAGGAAATTTACCATATATTTAAAATGACACATACATATGATTATATATTGATTAGAAAAGTCCATAAACAAAAAATTAGAAGTGTATTATTGAAATACTTTATCGATAATAATGTAGTATGTAAAAACTTGATGATGATTTATAATGTATTTAGAAACTTATATTTTTTTATCAATAAAATAAGGCTCTTTATCTAAAGTAACATTATCGAACCATCACATAGTTTCAACTCCAACTTTATGTTAAAATAAACAAAAGGTTAGTGATATATAATTTCTAATTGCTTTATGCATTATACGTGCTTCATTGATTTCAAATTATTTACTCATAAAATAGCACAATCAAGAAAAACTTAAGTTATATAAATGTCGTAGAAAATTGATTTGAAAAGAAAAAATTCAATGAGTTTATTGCGAAAGAATAACCAACAAAGAAAATAATTAAAGCACGCATCGCGTGCATAAATTGCTAGTTAGTAGTGGGTTATTTATCCGTGGCCCGTGGGTAGGGGTAACAATGTCACTCCTTTCTCTTCCTTTCCAATGCAAATTTCAGCTCGCTCAAGTCTCAACTAGTCAATCTCTCTCCTCACGATCTTAGCAGTGCGCGTCTAGAAATGAACCAGCAGCATCTGCTTCAATTCTCTCTTTGGATTTTGACAACAAACCCTAATTTTCTCACTTCGTTTAAATTTTTGGTGAACTCCATTGTTATATGTTGTCTGAGTTTATTTACTTGCTGTCTTGATTAGTTCGCCATTTCTGAGCATTCATAAACCTCAAAAATGGCGCGGAAAAAGATGGAAATACGATCAAAAACAACGAAATTGCAATTAGTTTGGCCATTCTTCTTCATCCTCTTCATCCATTGCATCGCCATTGTTCTCTTCACTCGAGGATTTCTTCTCACTCGCACCGAACTTCCTCATTATAGCAATTGCTCCGATATTTCTCACTCTCCTTGCTTCGATTCATCATCCGTCTCTTCTTCTTCATCTTCTGCTCAAGAGAGTAATGCGACTTGTTGGACTAAACCAGCTATTGATCGTCTTGTCATTATCGTTTTCGACGCGTTGAGGTAATTACATCAATTAGCAATTTCATTAGCATTGGATTTGAGTTATGGCTTTATCAAGGTTTTGAGTATTTTTGCTTGGTTTTTAATATTTTTTTCAGGTTTGACTTTGTTGCTCCGAGTAGCTTCTTTCCAGGTTAGTGATTTCTGATTTTAATTGTGTCAAAAAAATTTAGGCGAAATTTTCTTAATCTTTATTTCAGTCAGGGCCTGTTCTCCCCAGCTTATTTTCAGTTCAATTCAGTTAAGTTCAATTCAGTTCAGTTCAATTCCTAAATTTATTCATTACTATTAGTTATAATTCAGTTCAATTCAGTTGTTTTATGCCGAAGAGAACCGGCCCTGTAATGCGTGAAGGTGTTTGATGTTTGAAGTTATTTGTTGATTTGGCTCACTTGTTTGAATTTTTACAAGTTTGTTGTGTGAAAAAGATAGAGTAAGGAAGCTGGAAATATTGGATGCCTTTTAATACTATGCCATGACATTATCTCACCCCAATTATGGTCCGTTATAGATTATGATTTATGGCACAACGTTTTCTTGTTCTTCTGCAATTGATAGTGCATGCTCAAATCCCTTAGACCGAAACTTTTGTATTTTTTTGTTTCTAATGTAATTCGAGTTCCTCTTTTATTGAGGTAAGAAGTCAAATATTCCTTTCATCCAAAAGTAGTGGCATTTTTACAATTAGGGGGTCTGTGATAAAGTTGTCATATTCTTTCCTAAAAACAGCAATGAATGACTGGCATTTTTTTTCCTTGCCCAATACACACCTTTCTCTTCCCAGCCAAGGCGGAAGCTGCCAAGCTGGCTTGGGCAAGAAGATAACTTATCATCCCATCTACTGTCGTATAACATGCCATGAGCCCACATTGGCTTAAAGGTATTCTTGGGTTTGGATGCTTGACATGTAATGGTGGCTCTTGCTAATGGTTTCACTCGGATCTTCCGTGAGGCCGAGCTGTGTTCAGCTTTTAACTTTTTAAACATTGTCATGGTAAGCAGCTAATGAAATTTGAGGAAAAGATGAATTCAGTGGCAGAAGAGATGACTGCTAGTCCCAGTTTGCACTAGTTTGTGAAGAAGTTTTATGGTCAAATAATGCAAACTCCTTCAAATTTGAATATATGAAAAATCGTGACTATCATATCCACATGGAGGAAGTCTTAATTTTACGGTGGTCGGGATCTTGTCTTTCTTGTGTGTGCTATATTTCATCCTTGCAAACCAGAATTCTTTTTTGAAATATTTTATAGGTTAATATTGGGGTTTTTTAGTGGCTCTCATGCTCGCTCAATCATCTTGTTGGTCTAATGGTACTTTTGATTATGGATAAACTTTTGTACTCTTAAGCTTAATAATAGCGACTTATTTTTGCAGAGAAGAAACCGTGGATGGACAAGTTACGAGTAATACAAAAGATGGCAGCTGAAGCGGGGTCAACATCTAGGATTTTCAAAGCCATTGCTGATCCTCCTACAACTAGTTTACAACGTTTGAAGGTGAAGGTTATTGCATCTTATATTGCTGTATATTGAGTTGGACCTTCTATTTTCTTCATCCTTAATATCCTTCTTGTTTAGGGTTGACACCTAAATTAAGAATTCCAATTTAAAGTGAAATGAAATTTGGAACTTGGAAGTGGTATAGATGAAGTGTTGGAACAGAGAGGAAAAGGGTCGATGTGAGGAGGGAAGAAGAGTTATCCCTAACTCAATAATATAAGTCTGAATAGAGGGATTAGTATAAAGAGTGGGAGTAGTACATTGTAGTAGAAAATGGATAACCGTTACAAATGGCTTATGGGGAGTTGGGGACTCCATAAGTTGTTCTTAGCCTCTTCAGTTTCTTTGTTAGTTTAGAGTTATTAAATAGTGGATAAGAAAAAAATTGAAAAATGTATCTGCAAATTGCGGAGGACAGAGTCAGAGGGCAACTGGCAAGGTGCTGTCCAAAAGGTAAATAGATGAAAACGATAATGCATACCAATCTGCAATCATCATTCATGTGCTTTTTCAGTAATTTTTTTTTAGTATAGGAACTATTAAATTAATAGCTTGAGTCCAAAGGAACAACGAGAACACCATGAGCTTCTATAAAGATACCAATCATTGGGACTTTCTTGGTACTCTTTAACCAGAACGAGATAGTTTGTCCAAGAAAGGACTCCTTTAAAGGCTGAGATCTTTTAAGCACGAGCTTTACATATCCGGGAACTTCTATATGAGGTGGAATCCTCTTTGTAGGAAGTTCGGAGGATTACTAGGTTGTTGGGTGTGGACCATGTGGTGGATTCTGTTCTTTTCTCAATGCTAGATTACTAGATTTGAAAGGGTGATTCTTCTGGTGAGTTTTATTGCAAGTTTTAAGTGTCCAGTTGATAAAGTCCTTATCTACCCTACTTTTATGGTTTCCACTTTCTATTTATGTAGAAAATTTAAGTTCAAACTTAAAATTGCTTTTCATGAGACCAAATGGAGAACAGGTTCTCCAATTGTGTGTATTTTACAAGCAAGGTAGGGCCTGTTCTCCCCAGCTTATATTCAGTTCAATTCAGTTCTGTTCTGTTCTGTTCAGTTCAGTTCCTAAATTATTATCATTACTATTAATTAGTTATAATTTAATTCAGTTCAGTTCAGTTGTTTTATGCCGAAGAGAACAGGCCCGTAGTAGAACATAGATTAGTTTGCTTATGGCAATCTACTGGAATACATGTGTGGTATTGTGTTAGTTGTATGTTGGAGGATGCATTGTCTTGGCATTGATATTTACTATATTTAAATATTGAATCTAGTTTTCTTTCATCCAGAAATTTTGGCTTATCATTATCTTGGTTCGTTGCTTTTATCTAGGGCTTGACAACAGGTGGATTGCCAACTTTCATAGATGTGGGAAATAGTTTTGGTGCTCCTGCAATTGTTGAGGATAACTTTATCCAACAGGTTTTGATTTTTCTTTTTCTCATTTAGTTTTATATTTTTATACTTCCTCAGTTTTTTCATGATGACATCTATGTTTTTGTTCCATAACAAGGATGCTTTATGCCTTGACATAACTTCTCAGTTTTTATTTATTTAATTTTTTTAACTGGCAAGTTTTACTTTTTAGCCTTAAGAGATGTAAATTTCATTTTTTAGACCCAAGGAGACAAAATTACATTTCTAAGATTTAGCAGAATCTTTTGGGAGGCAAATTACTCCATCAAATATCTTGTGCCAGGAATCAAGATTTGATGGGATTCAAGTTTCCTTTTAAGAAAAGAATTTTATCGGGATACATCAAAAGTGAAAGAGATGATTATCCTTGTTTTAGACTTCCAAGCCTCAATCATCACTTATAAAAAGACACAGTGAGAATATTTTTCATGTAATTTTCCTCTTATATTTTTTCACTAAATTATTAGATTTATGTAAGCTACCTGAGGTGTGCAGGGGATTCAACGTATCATAATCACCTGTTACTCTTGCAAATTTTTTGTGATTGTTCTTGTTGTGCATAGGTTAAATTTATAACTAGATCAACTCAGTTGAGTTGGTAAAATTGTATCTCTTTCACAACCAAGAAAGGCTCAGGTCTCAAGCTCATGTTTTGAGTTGTAGACATATTATCTACGGTAGGCTGATGGCGTTGGGATTAGGTTGGTCTTGTTTATATTTCCCTATGGCTTTCTATGATGGAGGGCCTCGTGGCTGGCTGTTCTTTACTTTTCCATTTTAAATAAAATATATGTGCTGTTATATGTTCTCCTCAACATTCATTGTCTTAGAATAAAAATTAAGTTGGACTTGGTGCAGTTAGTGGAAAATGGAAAGCGAGTTGTGATGATGGGTGATGATACATGGTTGCAGCTGTTCCCTCACCATTTTGAGAATTCTTTTCCCTACCCCTCCTTTAATGTCAAAGATCTGGATACGGTATGTCTTGCTCCATGTACCTTTTTCAGCCACTTGAACCTTGTGATGCAATATTGTAATTGTGAGCTAGTAACTTTGGTTCTATTTTGCAGGTTGACAATGGGTGTATTAAGCACTTGATTCCATCTCTTCATGAAGAAAATTGGGATGTGCTAATTGCTCATTTCCTTGGAGTGGTATGCTATCCCTTTTTCTATGACGTACTATTGCTTTAATATTTTGTCCTTTGTCATGTGGAACATTAAAAGAGAATCTGTATATGCAATCCTTACAAAGGAACTTATGGCCTCTTTGGTACTCTATGTCTATATAACTAGGAATTACATCCAAATGTCTTGTTACCAGTATACAAAAGAGCGATGTGGAGCAAAGCGTTTTGGGTCAAGTGTTTTTTTTGCTAGGCGAAGTGATTTTACAAAGGCGCACTTGAGGCGCAAAAAAAAGCGTACCAAGACGCACCTAAGGCCGTTGTCAATTTTTTTACATCACATTGTATTTTTTCTTTGTTGGCTTGTTGCGCCTCACTCGCCCAGATGCGTCTAAGGTGCTCCTAGGCACACTAGTATCCTGCTCACCTTAATGCGTCATGAGCTTTTTTTATACATTGTTTGTTATGTGCTTCATAGATGTATGCTAATGTGGACATTGGTGTACATATAATTTGCATTTACTGAAGAATTTACTTACTTAGGCATGTCCACAAACAATATCGAATAGTTCTCATCTTGTACACAGAGCATCAGAGGTTTTCTGTTTTTGGGTCTTGAAATGGTGTCGAAACCTGAAGCAGAAAATGATGGATGCCTAAGAAATACTCCATTTGGTTTTTATTAGTTTACCCACTTTCTTTTTGGGTTGTCTTTTATCAGTTTACCCACTTCTTTTTTTTTGGAATGGTCCTACCAATTTTATATTATTATCTTTACAATAAATTTTTTCTCACTCTACTTCTCTTAACCCACAATATTAACTTCAATACAATATGCAATGAATTAATACTTTGTCTTCCATTCTATGACCAACATACCTATTTCTCTTAAAACTCTGTGTCCAAAGAAGTGGGCAAACTAATAAAACATGAGGGAATATAATAAGTGTCTAGTGACGAATAACCAAGAATTTTAGAGCTTTTGTGGGTTGATATATAGGTTTTGTCAATATGGAGAACGACCGGTGCAACGGATACCTGTTGGTCGAGATAAAGTTGGATATGCCGCAAAAAGGGGTTGTTAATTGTTAAGGAACTAAGGAACTTATGTGGTTGGCCTAAATTTGAATGTTTCTTATGTGGCCTTTTTTGTTTTAAGAGACGAGAAAGGAAAATATTTTTCCGGAACTTAGAGTGTGTTTGGTTGAAGGGATTTGGAACGGAATGGAATGAATGTGATAGTATTATTGATGGAAATGTTTTTTGGTTGATGTAACTTAGGTATGGAACCTCATACCATAGGTTTCTCATCCCCCTAAACCCCTTCAATCTCATATCCACCCCCACCTCCCTTATGGATTGAGATCCCCATACCTTCCTTAAGTAATACTCCCTCCGGTCTTTATTAGTTTACCCCTTTTGACTTTTGACACTATTCACATACATGACTTTGACTATCTCTTGTGATTTGTACTTAAGGAAAAATATAGTCATGTGAGATCTTGTTAGATTCATCTCAATGTGTAGTATCCAAATATCAACTTTTTGTAATTTTTGCTTATTGATAATTAGAGATATTAAGGTTCAAATTAGTGTATCGGCAAATGTGCCGCATAGAAAGGGGTAAACTAATAAAGACCGGAGGGAGTAGATTCTAACTCCATACTTTGAGTGAACCAAACAACTGAAATTAAGTAATAAATTATCAATTTATACCCACAGGGTTCTCATTCTCATACAATTGGAAGGTATGCTGGATGTATCATGCAGCCATGTGTAGTTAGTTGAAGGTGTATGATTAAAAGCAGAGTTTTCATAGTGAACAAGAAAATTATTCCATCTGAGAAGGTTTTTTAAGCTTATTGTTGGTAAATAAATAAAGAAAAATATGTAAAGGAAAATGCTTATCAATATAGCCTTGCAATAAGTAAGAAGTATGAGACGCTAGCAATAGACAATGGTATCAACTGTCTATTGCGTATTGCATCTCATTGGGTCATAATAGATTTGGTCCTCTTTGTTCCTACAAACATAATTGCTCCACGGTAATGAACATTAACCCTTCTTTATAAAAAATGTTCATGTTTTATATTGGGGTGATGTGCAGACTGACCATCGACCAATAATCACACTGGAAATTCATTGAAAACCTTCAAGCTTATCACTTACGTTTGTGTTTTCCAGTTACCCGGTAAGAATTTCAAGTTAGAGCTCTAACTTAAGGTTCTTTTTGGCTGATTTCCAAAGAACTATGAAAGACCGGATGTTTGACATCTGACTTTGGTGCAGTCTTCTGTTGACTGTAATTCTGCTGTACCTATGTGTCATGTGAGCCCGATTGTATGTTGTAGAATCAGCCACATCCCTGATCTTTAGTAAATTCTCCAAGCCTCCAAGGTTATAAGTGTTCTTTTATTTATGAGCTGTCTTGTTTAGTGGCATGAACTTGGGTCGTCCTGGAGTTTCACTTTTGTCCTGTATGCTTTGTATCTCACAACTTATGTGTATCATCAATGCAACATATGATTTTTGGATTTTTTTAATCTTTATCAGGATCATGCTGGGCACATTTTTGGTGTCAATACAATGCCTATGATACAAAAGTTGGAGCAGTATAACAGTATCATAGAGGTTAGTTCTACGAAGCTTTATTTACTGTAGTCTTCCACCCTAATCATTTTAATTATTATGAGAGCAAGCCGTATTTCTGGATGATAGCCTAACTTGTAGTAGACCAAAATGGCAAAACTGGTTATTCGGTTTTTTGTGAGAAATTTATGTTCAGAGAACTTTAATCTAAGAGGTGCAAAAGGGGTTGTATAACCTCCTCCTATGTCCTAAATTTTATCTTTGTTTCTGAGTGATTGCATCAGTGAAGGAGAAATGTGAAGAATGTTTCTCAAAATATTGAGATTTGTGTTCATTGCAATGGATTTTGTTGCCTCTGATAGGTCTCTCTGCTGAAGTTCATTTGGTTGTTGAAAGTACTTTAATCTTTCAGAAAGTATATTTCTCACTAGTTTATTGATAAAGAGCATGCTAAGTGAAATTGCAATTTGATTTGCTGTAGTTCTTAAAGTACAATGTTTTTATAAGTTGAGTTTGTCATGTTAGCTGAGTTTCCCTTGCCCCCTAATGCATGGTTGGATGAGTTCTCAAATATGGTTGAGAAGATATTTGGTATGATAGTAGGGTCATAGTGCAACAAATCATCCAAGGCCTCCAATACTGTTGACTTATGCCAGACGTGGCAAGAAGAGCACAAGGGGGAAGAATGATGAAAAGGGAGGAAAGGAGAGTGAAACTTGGCAAGAGGGAGTGGAGGAAATTACCTGAATGTCAGGGGAATGTCAGAATGGCAGAGAATGACAGAGAATCTGCTAGCTAGACAATGAGGTGGCAATTATCATGTGACCAAGGACAAAAGGGAGCGTGTAAGTAGGCTATAAATAGAGAGTAGAAGTAATGAAAATTGAATAACGCATCCAGAAAACTGTATTAGCTTGCTTACTTGGGAGAGATCTTGGCCTCTCGAAAGCCTTGAAATTATCCTTTTTTCTTCAATATTGAATCAGTATCACAGTAACTTTGTTCTGCCATTGTTGTGTGTGTTTGCTGTTAGTCCAATTCATTACACATAGATTGATATCTCTACGAGAATAGTGTCAGATATTCACGTGTCTTACTGCTTATAGATATGAGAATTTGTGGGTTCCTCCATCACATTTCTAAGGGTCAAATTTCAGGGTGGTGGTATGAGGTTCATGTGGAGGGTGGAGTGGTCAAGGTTAGTGAGGAAGTTGAAATTTGAGAAAGAGCAGTTGAAGCTTGAAAGTTGGAATTTAGAGGAGCTTGGTGATATTAGGTTGAAGAAGAGAGGCTATTCAGGGTAGAGATCACATTGATTAGGTGGAGAGAAGGTCTTTTAACTGTTCAATTGGAGCATCAAAGACACAATCTGAAGAATGTTAGAATACTCAGAAGTAGATATCAGAAGATGAAATCTAAGTGGGCTAAAAGGGAGACAGTGGTCTGAGTTTGCTCTTTACGGTTGTTAGTGGGACTGTGGTAGGCTATGTTACCGAGGCTCAAGTTAGAGAATCCGGTATGATTACGTATTTCAATGTCCGATAATTAGTTCCAAAATGATGCGGGGACACTGTCCTTAACCGACATGGTGTAGGGAATGTCGTCTGTACAACAATGTCAAAGCAAATATCAAATATTTCGGAAAAGATAGATCTCTGAGAGATTATTGAATAATTGATTTATTCAAAGTCAATTAGTAGAAGTAAGTCAAAGAAAAGTTAATAGGAAAAATCCTCATAACAAAAGGAATAGATATTAGGAGTAATATGTAAGAGTCTATTCTCTTTGCTGACTACTCTTAGGAAACATCAATGACCTTGCAAAAAGCCAAAGCACTCCCCTCCCATTTTATTTCAACCCTCACCCCGGCACCCCCCCAAAAAAAAAGAAAAATAAAAAATAACAAAAATGAAAGATCACAAAAGAGAGGAGTAAGTGAGACGCAGGCTTTTCACTTTTCCACCTAAAATGAACATAACCTTAATCACAAACACAAAGTACTCACTGTTTCACCCATCCTCTTTCTCTTTTTGGAGAAGCAGCTGATAAGATGGCTGAAGCTCAAATTCTCATTGTTGCACTCGACTCTCAAGTCTCAACCTTTAAAAAAATTCATTTATTTCACCTCAAACGTACATATCTAGGGTAAAACTTAGATCCAAAAGTTGTGGAGCAAATTAGATAATATATCTCTGTCTTTCTGCAAATATAGCAATATCCGAGTCTAAATTGACCTATCAGACCCATGTTCCTCGTGGCCAAAAGGTCGTGTCTAGGTGACAAGATGGGAGGACAAGGAGATATTTTATTACATAATTTGAAATCGAAAGTGGGGATCTTATTAGCTTATGAGATTTCATAGTGGAGGAGATTTCTTCTTTTTATGAGTCCTTTATAGTGATGAGAAGGTTGATTGTTCTTTTATTGTTGGTCTAGATGGGGTCCTATGTCTAAAGGATAATGATAGCATTTGGCTAGAGGGTGTTTGACATTTACTTTCTCTGTTCCATATGAGTTGCAACACTTTCCTTTTGTGGAAGTTTCAAATTAGTTGCAACATTACTTTATTTGGTAATGGGTTCTCTCTATTTCTCTCTTCATCACATGGATCCCGCTGTTTCTATTTCTCTCTCTCTCTCTCCACTTCTTAAAGCTTGTGCCTCCGTCCTGTGTTGCAACTGATATGGAATGAAGGAAGTTTGAGTTTAAGAGGGCCTCTGTACATTTTATGTTGATTTTTTTTCCAACCTTGTTGGAACGTGCTTTAAAATTTCTGCTTCAGGTGCTCAAAAAGTTCTCTTGAGACTAGGGGTTGTCTATAAGAGTATGAACTCTACCTTTATCACCTTAGTTTCAGCCTTTCAGGGGAAGGAAAGATCAGTTGAAGTGGAAGACCGTGTTAACCAGATCGTTTGATAACCAGTTAATCACAATGCTTTTGTTGAGGGGTAGATGAATTTGTGATGTTGCTTTGGTAGCTAATGAGGTGGTGGATCAACCCAACGACGTTAAGCATAGAAAATATCTGCGATCGAGATTGTGGTTTTTGTTGCAGAAGCATATCATGTCACATGTGCTAAGTTGTGCTTTGCAGTCATTGAAATTTTTGCTTCAGGTGTTCCAAGAGTTTTCTTGAGACTAGGGTTGTGTATAACAGAGTGACTCTACCTTTATTACCTTAGATTTAAGAAAAGGAAAGATCAGCTGAAGTGGAAGACTTAGACCTTTTGGTTTGCTCACAAGTGTTAAGAAGACTTATTGATAACAATATTGTTTTTGTTTAAGACAGATTCGAATGCTGCTTTGGTAGCTAATGTTAAGCATAGAAAATATATGCGGTTGTGGTTCTGGCGATAGTCGCAAAAGCAGGGCATGTTGCTGTCATTGTAATTCGAGAGTTATGAAGCACACTTTTTACATCATAATTTGAAATGTACATTTTACAACCCTCTCTCTCTCTCTTTTGTAAAAAAATAATAGGTTCCAAGCATTTGTAATGACCAATATATCATAGATTAGACTCATCTTACATATATTCAATTGTATCAATACACTTAATAAGGTATGATTATGGTCTATAACAAATGCTGTGCATTTCTTATTAGACGCATGGTAAAAAGTGACAATTTGGAACTCCGTTGCAGATTGACCTCTATGTAAGAATGGCCTTCTTTTAGTTCCATGATGCCGAGGTAGGAAACAATTGCCTCAAGACCCCTTTTCTGTCTATGAGCACTGAGAAAGACCTTCAGTAGATTTTTGCCCTTTGGAAGTCAGCAGTTCTCTTATGATGCTTTATGGTTGTTTAAGGGGGTCACTGGGTCAGTCGCAAAACACATAGGGGTTCAATTTTGCATTGGTTTCTCTATTTATTTTTTTTTCCTCTAAGAAAAACATGTTAATATGAGCTTGCAGTTAGGATAATGAATGCATGGTTTATGATGCAGTCAGGGAGTGATATTGAATTCACTTCAACATATAGGGGTTCAATTTTGCTTTTGGTTGTCTCAAAATAAAGGTTCATTCGTATGTAAGAAAAACATATATAATGGTGCTTGCAGTTAGGATGAATGCATGGTTTATATTGTTGATGTCATTTCTGTTGAATCTAGTGATTTGTTTTTTTCCCCATTCGTTTCTACCCCCCTTTTCTTTGTTCTCAGGATGTTGTTGAAGCATTAGTGAATCAGTCAGGGCCAGGTGGCCTCCATGAGAATACATTATTGGTTGTGATGGGTGACCATGGTCAAACATTGAATGGCGACCATGGTGGTGGAAGCCCAGAGGAGGTATGATATGATCATTTTATATTCAGAGAAAGAATTGATACTGGTAGCTCAGTAGAGAAATTTGTTTAATATGGAGCGTGTTGACTGCAAATCACAATGTTCTGAAGTGGATGTGCATCATTTCATGCAGGTTGAAACATCAATATTTGCCACAAGTTTTAAGAATGTCACTTTTTCATTACCGCCTGAGCTTGATTCTGTATCTTGTGGATTAAATGCGGTAACTCTTTTTCTTCTTTATTAACTTACCTATGTGCTGCTGATTGTAGCATGACCTCTTCATGCTGTTGGGGCAGAGGTGGAAAACATTATTTTTTTTAAGAAGGGCGGTGGGGGGGGGGGTTGTTCAGCTATTAGTTTGTTGGACTTTAGATGGAAAACAGACTATATGAAGGTATATGTTTCAGGATGGAAAGCAACTATGCATTGGCACCATTGAGCAGGTTAGTGTGTTTTGTTAAACGTCATGTCATGCTCTTTAGAGTATATACCCTGTCCTCTTATAAGTATAACATAATGAGTGTATATTTGATTTACTATTTGCAGCTTGATTTTGCAGTAACCATGTCAGCAATGCTTGGTGTTCCTTTTCCTTTTGGAAGGTGTAGTATAAGCTCCTATCAGCTTCTTCTTTATCAAGCATTTCCTATACTTGTTGTTCTGATAATTTACTGTATATTTTGTGTGACATGTATGATATATGTGGAGTCATACTTATTTACAAAATGGTTGGCTATCATTTATCGAGGGGAGGAAGGAGTGTGCTTCCATTTTCCTTCCGTATCTTTCCAAAAGTGGAAGGATTTGGTTTATTGAAGGGGGAGGAAAATGTATCCCTCCAATTCCTTCGCCTTTTCTTCCTCTAGTCCATATACAAGCAAGAGAAAATAGATCCCTCACTTTCCTTCCCCTTGCTTCCCTCTGAATTCTCTCATCAAAATTCAAAATCCTATTGCTAGTGAAACAAAAGGAGAACGCTTAAAGGAAAGCTTTTGATTTTGCACGCTAATATTTAAAATGGACACAACCTACACTGGTAAGAGTATATATGACACAAATTTCTTGTGGTTGCAGCATATATGGCTTTCCTACTCGTCATTGTGGTGTGATTGCATCTAATCTTGCTAGGACTGTCCAACAGTCTGCATAGAGCTGAAAAGTTTCTATTAACTTCAGGAACTAATTAATGTAATTGAGCTAATCTAGTGAGGAACCAAAAGAGAAACTGGAGAACCAACCCCCCGAGGAGGCCTTTATGAGAAACATGAAAGAAGTAGGTAGAGCAATGAATCATGTAAAGTATTGATCTCCTCTTCAGTCATGATGTGGAGTGAGCATCATGATATGATGGAAACTGCACTAGATGAACATTGCAGAAAGAGTCCACTAGAGTCAGACTGCTCCACTTGATGAAATGCTTGAATCTATTAGAGAACTTGATATATGATCATGATTGCTTGAACGTTGGCTTTTGCTTTCTGCTGAAGTGCTGATGTATTTTGTAATTGCCTTCTGTGTAGCTGATATTAGAGTGAGTTAAATAGTGTCGTAGCCTCAAATATACTTCCTCTGCTCCATATCAGTTGCAACATTTCCCTTATTTGGAAGTTTCAACGTTACCTAATTAGGTATTGGTTTCCCTCTGTCTCTCTCCTTTCACACGAATCCCTCTTTTAATTATCTCTATCTCTCTTTTCTTCATGTGACCTCTTTAAAAAGTTTGTCATCTCTATATGCAATTAATATGGAACGGAAAAAGTAATATGGTTGTACAATTACTATAAGCTGATCGTTTTCTGTAGCCTAAGTGTTTAAGCATGTACCATACGTCTGTCTGACTTTATTCAAGTTCTATGACTATGAGCATTGTTGTTGATTTATGTCATCATAGTGGATGTTCTTTAAATGCTTAAATCTTAAAGTTGGTGACAGGTGCTTATTTGTTGTTGGCCTAATTAGCATTTCTATATTATTCTTCCATTAAAGTTTGATCTGAATACATCTTCCTCTGATTTGAATTTTTCTCCAGCATTGGGCGCATAAATCCACAACTATATTCTCTTGGTGCTGGCAGTTTTCTTTCACAAGGTGTTCAGTTGGACGTTCATGAAAATTACTCAAACATTATGAGATGGATGCAGCATTATGTCAATGGCCTTTGCGTCAATGCTTGGCAGGTATATGGTTTCAGTACGACTCCAACTTTCATGACAATAATCGTTTCCATGTGCGTTCGCCTTTCTTTGAAGTTGTATATAGATAGATACTGTCTTGGCCATGCCAAGACATGGAGGAGGTGTTTAATTTGACAATTTACGGCTGAAGTTTAGGTTGAAGTCATATTAATTAATTCGAAGAGGCAAGATTGTCTCAGCAAGTAGCCAAGCATTTCTCGCTGAACAAAGACAAAAATATAGTCTACATGTTACTGGAAGGATGAAAATAAATTTGAGGCTGAGATGCATTGGTGGAAATCCTTGTGAAGGACGGCACATAGATTTAGGTGAGGTTTCTGGCTGATCAGCGCATCCTTTTCTAAATAGGTCCTGGGATATGTTTTATATAGCCTAAAATGGTGATTCCACTACTGGGTTAAGCAATGACGGCCAGTTTGATTAATGTTAAGCCCTAGGTAACACATCTCTCCCACAGTCAGAACATCAGGTGGATGAAACTATGAAAGAGATTGGAATCTGTCAAAGGAGAAGAAGCACTATAAGTTTCCCTGATAGTAAGGATCCACTTTAATTCCTTTATCAATACTTTAGTAAATCAATGTTTATCAATAGATGGACGCTTTGCCAGGTGAATTTCTCTAATACATAACTTTATTCAGTGTTTCGTGTTCTGAATAGAATTTGAAGCTTTAAAATCCTTTGGGGTTCTAATTAGGGATCTGCAACTCCTTAAAACAATTAGTTTCCCCCCCCAAAAATCACATCAACAGTTGAAGAATGCATTTATTAGTACAATTTTCCATAATGATCTAGATAGGCAGTAAAGTCACCAAGTGATATATAATGATAGGTATTGTTAAAATAATTTGATATTATATCTGTTAATTTTTGTGCCAAGCAGATCAGTTCATGAGGATATCTAGGCCTCCTTAGATCCAAACGATCTTCCTCTGAAAGGCTGGGCTACTGTTCCCTGGAATAAGGGAGGATTTTTAGCTCTCTGGGTTCTGGAATTTCTTAGTGGACAGGGTCTTCTAAGTTCTAATATTGGAAGCCTGCTATTTGATAAGGTTGACCGTGATGTAACCAAGAAACCTAAGCTGCCATTTGTGTCACATCTCATCTTTTGACAAAGGATTCATTACGGGGTAGTATGCTGGTTTCTTCAGGTGCATGAGGTTCATGTCACTCAAACAGAAGACAAGCTTGGTTAGAAATTTTATATCAATTTATAACCCACTTCTGTTTTGTGCCGTGGGTAGTGGTAGGGGTAGTAGGTTGCGCTTTGGAACATGGAACATTGGCTCTTTGACGGGAAGATCGGCGGAGGTGGTGGAGGTTATGAGGAGGCGAAAGATTCACATAATGTGCCTTCAAGAGACTAAGTGGGTTGGTGGAAAAGCAAGAGAACTAGCCCCGTGGGGTTATAAGCTTTGGTACTCCGGAAAGGATAAGTGTAGGAATGGAGTAGGCATCATTATTGATAAGGAATATATTGATGATGTGGTGGAAGTTTCGAGGAAGAGTGACCGCATTATGAGTATCGAGGCTAGTATTAGGGAGTAATGCGGTGACTATCATAAGCGCATATGCGCCGCAAGTAGGATTGGAAGCATTTATTAAACAACAATTTTGGGAGGATTTGGAGGAGGTTGTGCAACGAGTGCCTATTAATGAAAAATTGATCATTGGTGGGGATCTTAACGGACATGTGGGCACTAGTCGAGTTGGCTTTGAGAGCATTCATGGAGGTTTTGGGTATGGGGAGAGAAATGAAGGCTGGAAGTGATATCTTGGATTTCGCATTAGCCTATGGTCTTAGTATTATGAACACTTGGTTTGAGAAAAGAGAATCTCACCTTGTGACGTATAGGAGTGGAAGTAACACGAGTCGAGATTGACCTCTTTTTAGTAAGGAATGGTTGGCGGAAGAGTTATACAACCGCAAGGTGATACCGGGTGAGAGCGCGACCACCCAACATAGACTAGTCGTGCTTGATTTCCGGGGTAGGGAGTCTTTAAGAAAGCGAAAACCCAATGTGGAGCCGCGAATCAAGTGGTGGAAGCTCCAAGGGGAGCACAAAGAGAACTTCTTAGCTAAGATGGCTAATAAAGATATTTGGGCTTGTAACACGGAAATGGATGTAGATTCGATTTGGACAAAGATAGAACTTGGTATAAAGGAAGTGGCGAAAGAGGCCCTTGGAGAATCTAAAGGAACCGTACCATCAAGTAAGGACACATCTTGGTGGAACGAGGAGGTGAGACAAGCGATAAAAAACAAACGAGAAAGTTATAAACTTTTGGGAAAAGATAACGAGCCGATGTGAACTATGAGAAGTACAAAGAGGCGAGAAAAGAAGCCAAGAGCGAGACGGGAAGCTAAAGCACGGGTAAACAAAGAGCTTTATGCAAGATTGGATACGACGAAGGTGAAAAAGACATTTATAGAATTGCGCGTATGAGGGACAAGAAGACAAGAGACATAAGAAAGGTAAAATGTGTCGGGTGTGGACCAAAGAGTGCTTGTGGAGGATGAAGAGATAAAGGATAGGTGGAGGTCGTACTTTGATACCTTGTTCAACCGAGTGATAAAGCACAAGACATCGGGGATGTACACATTCCGCCAAGTATGTTAAATCGAGAGTTTATGAGGAGGATTCAAAAGGGAGAAGTCGTTGCGGCATTAAAAAAGATGGGATTGAAGAAAGCTACGGGGCCGGATGGCATACCTATCGAAGTTTGGAGATGTTTAGGGGGAGAGGAATCGAATGGGCGACAACATTCTTCAACATGATTTGGAGACACAACAAAATGCCATTAGAATGGAGGAAGAGTACTTTGATTCCTTTGTATAAGAACAAAGGCGATGTACAAGATTGTACCAACTACCGAGGAATCAAACTAATGAGTCATACGATGAAACTGCGGGAAAGGGTGATTGAGCAAAGACTTAGGAAACATGTGAAGATATCGGAGAACCAATTTGGATTTATGCCCGGAAGATCGACTATAGAGGCCATCCACCTCTTAAGACAAAACAATGGAACATTACCGTGATAGGAAGAAGGATCTACATATGGTTTTCATTGATTTGGAGAAGGCATATGATAGAGTACCAAGAGAAATACTTTGGTGGGCGTTAGCGAGGAAAGGTGTTCCACAAAAATATAGATATCATCGAGGATATGTATGAGGGGCAACTACGAGTGTGCGGACTACGGTGGGGAGGACGAAGAGTTTCCTATTACGATCGGAGTGCATCAAGGTTACGCACTTAGTCCCTTTCTCTTTGCCCTAGTCATGGACGAACTAACGAGGTCAATTCAAGATGATATACCATGGTGTATGATGTTTGCGGATGATATTGTGTTGATTGATGAAACAAAGGAAGGTATTGAGAGAAAGTTGGAATTGTGGAGACATACATTAGAAGCCCTGGGGTTTTAGATTGAGCGAAGTAAGACGGAGTATATGGAGTGCAAGTTCGGTGGGGTTACAAGCGAGGCGAGGGCGGTCACTTTGGATAGCAAAGTGGTTCAAGGATCGAACGTCTTCCGTTACCTAGGATCCATTCTCCAAAAGGATGGAGAACTGGATGGAGACGTGGCTCATAGAATTAACGCGGGTTGGTTAAAGTGGAAAAGCGCCACCGGGATTCCTTTGTGATTCCGGTATTCCCCAAAGCTTGAAGGGAAAGTTCTACCGTACGCAATTAGGCTGCTTTGTTATATGGCACCGAATGTTGGGCGGTGAAACAATGCCACGTCCATAAGATGAACGTGGCGGAGATGCGTATGTTGCGGTGGATGTGTGGCCACACAAGGAAAGACCGATTAAGAAATGAAGTGATCCCAGGAAAAAGTTGGAGTTGCATCCATTGAAGAAAAGATGAGGGAGAATCGGTTAAGATGGTTTGGTCATGTGAAAAGGAGATCAGGTGATGCACCGGTGAGAAGAATTGAAGAGTGGAGGAGTAACCAAGTTGTAAGGGGTAGGGGAAGACCTAAGATGACTTGGATGAAGGTAATTGAAAGTGATATGAGGTTACTTGGGATTGAGGAGAGCATGACGTTGGATAGAAGTGAGTGGAGGGGCAGTATCCATGTGGAGGAAGGGGTGTGATTTCTGCATTTATTTGTTTTTCTCAATTGTGTTGGTATTAAAACCTTTTGTTGAAAACCTCTTTTAAAACTTGTTGGTGTAAACCTTGCTTTAAAAAAAAAAAAAAAAAAAAACCTTTTTATCACTCTTGGCGATGCCATCTCCTTTGGTGACGGTTTCAGTTGACGATTCATGTTAGCCGACCCCAAATCACTTTGGGAATAAGGCTTAGTTGTTGTTGTAGTTGTTGTTGTTCTGTTTTGTGCCCCAACCAATGACCACCCGCGCTTCATTGGCTTCTTTACAACCAACTCATTATCTCTGTTACCTACATTGCTTGGATTCTTGTGAGTATGGCCCATCTCTTTTGTGTTAATGTAGCTTTGCTGGGAACTGACCTTGATTAAGGTTTTAATAATGATGGGATAGGAAATGGTCTTTGAAGGGCTGTCAATTAATGTCTAGTTTTCTCTTGTCTCAGTTGCACAGAAGGGACAAGAAGCTGTGCTTCTTGTGTTCCTTGATCTTCTCTTGTCTTGGAATTTGAGTTAATTTAAGACTTACACTTGTTTGTAATCCATTTGTAATGGACTGACATCTTTAAAGCAGACTAAAGAAGAAAATGAAGAATGGACGCTGAGCTTTAACTGATAGTTTGGAAAATTACAGCAAAATGAGATAGTAACAAGCTTTCGAGGAGCTTGTTTCTCTCCCAAAACTAAACCACTAGACTCTCCAATATTTTCAGCATTATTTCTGTCTCCCTAATTTATTCAAGTTATAGAGTTTCTTCCCTGCTAAATCCCTAACTTATTTGTCAAGCTACCCTTAACTAACATACCTAGAATTCCCCTCCCCCTTTGCATTAGTCCATTACATTGTTTACTTTCTCCAGAGGCTAGAAATCGGAATGAAAGGCAAGTAGTTGAATTGAAAGTTTAGATCAAAACCCTGTGTATGGATGGTATGAGCTGCCGAAACAAGATTCCATGAACGACAATCAACCAGAGCCTAATCCTACTACTCACTACACCAAAAGTAAATCCATTTATCAAGATGTTTTCAGGCAAAAAGTAGCTACAATTAAGATTTACGATTAGATTTAAAGAAGCGAAGTTAGTTATAAGTCAAGCTTAATGCTGGAAATCAGATTAAGGGAAAAGGATTTGTAACAAGGGAAAGCTTGGGTATGTTATATTAATGGGGAAGAATCCCTGAATCAATACAATTGAGCTCACTTTCGAGAGGTGGGTTCTCTCCAGCACTACAAAGTTACTAACAAAAATCTTCTATGCCTGAACTTATTATCAGCCTACTATTTATACTACTAAGAGGAGCACAGGAAGCTTCCCCCTTTTTACAGCAGTTCCCTAAAAGACACCTCACCAATGGTATAATCAGTCCTAGGTACAGACTTGTAAGAATATTCTGCCCTAGCTGTCATTCTTCCTTCATTTGTCTTCTTGTGCTGGAATGTCCTTCTTACCCTTCCTTACATAGGTAATCAATTTCTTTTCTGCCACCTGTGCCATGTTGATTTCCAGCACATAATTGATGCAAGGAATCATTAACTGTTAGCATTTGGGATTGCAACAGAAAGGTGAATCAGGCAATTGGTTCCATTACAAAGCATGCAACACTGTTTCTGCAAGCATTGTCGTTTCAATCTGTCTCTCACCGTCGTTTCTCTCTCCCTCTGTTGGAGCACAGTTGTATTGTGGAAACACCAGATCTTGATTGGAGTACCATTCTTTTTCTCTCTTCGATCTTCATCAGACATGGTTCTCATTCTTTTAGATATCAAATTTAATACTGTTAAGAGTCAACCCATCCCTCTGCTTTTCACTTATGCAAGGAAGAAGCCCATGAAGAATGCGAGGGCAATGATTATTGAAATAGATAATTAGTCATGATGTCGGTGGGAGAGGAACCATGTAATAGAACAGAGTTAGTTACAAGGAAGGGAACATGCAAGGAAGTGGAGGGAATTGTGTAATAGATAGCAAGCTAAATAGTAAGAAAATATCATCCAGAATATAGTGAGCTCATCAGAAGAGTGGGAGAGTCCTTAACCTCTCATAAGTCAAGGGCTGTCACTGTAAAAGCTTGAAGCTTATATTTGTGAAATATAACAGGAACTTAGCTGTACTATGTACCTCCCTTAAGTTGGTAGGATTGTATAATTATGGTAAGTAGAAATTACTACGAGAACTTTTCTTGTTTGTTGCCTTCTTTGATCGTATGAACTTATCCACTGTCTTCCCAAAGAAGTTCTGTAATTTGGTACAACCTTCTAGGCTTTGTTGAGCTTGATCATGCATATGGTTAAAAGCCTTAAGTTGTTCATTGGTCTACATTCGATTTAGATCCTGTAATAAATTGCTATTTAACTTGTTTAGGTGAAAAGATATATTGATGTGTACTCTGCTTCATCAGTCATTGGATTTCCCTCCGAAGACTTGATGCATGTGGCAGACATGTATTCTCAAGCACAGGAGAACTGGTTGCATGTCGTGAAAGGTTCAATGCCCTACATGAATGAAAGTTGTCCTTCATCATTACCTGCACTAAAGAGGCAGATTGACATGTATGTACAATTTCTTGACAGTGTTGTTGGGCTTGCTCGCTCCAAATGGACGGAATTTAATCTGAAGCTCATGGTGGTTGGCTTGAGCATTCTATTTTTGTCGCTTCTTGTACAAGTAGTTGCTATCAAGAGAGTGGACAAGTTTTATAAGTTTTTTCTGTCTGCTAGATGTCCTCAGCTATCTGTTGGTTTAGTTTTTTCCATTTTTGCAGTCATTCTTAGAGCAAGCAGTTTCCTTTCAAATAGTTATATATGTAAGTTTTCTTCCTTTTTTAAATAAATTCCTGTGATTTGTTGCAGCAGATCATCTTGTTTTTGTGACATTATATCTAATTCATTTTCATCGTGCCACTCAGTGGAGGAAGGAAAAGTTGCGATATTTTTCTTGGGCACATCTGTCATCCTCGTGTTGCGTTATTCATTTAAGAAGGGAAAGATGCTATTAGAAGTATGTAATATTTATTAGTTGCTGTTTCTATTCCTCACTTGCATTTTAAATAAGCATTTATGCATTCTGCTATCTAAAATCTTTTACATTTCCTGTTGCGTTTGTCGTATTTAACTATTATGATTATTGTAGCTTCCTTGGATATTGATTCTTTTTCACTTTTCGGTAATTTATTGCAGGCAGCTTCATTATTACTGCTGGTTACTACACTAAGATTTATTATGGAGTTGGGGCTATCAAAGCAGGTGGCTAATCTGTCAAGTGTTCCATCAATGACTGGGATTGCTGAGGATCATTCTTTTTGGATCTTTCTATCTTTAAGTGTGCCTGTACTAGCTCTATTTTTATTAGCATGCCTGTTGCTCAAATACCTTCGCAGCAACCCTTGTCAGAGGGTCCAAAAGTATGTTATATTGGGAACCATCTTGTGTTATGCGCTTATAGCATCACACTGGATTCTGGATAGTGAACTTCTTTATATTCCTGCTACGCTCCACTATGTTGGAAGAAGCTACATTCCTCGAGTAATATACGTTGTTGGGATTTCCCAATTGGTGGCATTACTGACAAATCAGCTGTTGATTAGAAAGAGTACCTTACACCATCAAAACGACCTTACTAGTAGGATAATTGGCATGTTAACTGCGTGGAGTTCTGCTATCATACTACTGTCAGGGAAACAAGGCTCTGTTGTTGCTCTAGCAACTGTCGGTGCAGGTGCTTATGCCATGTCCTTTCTAGCCTTTCACAAAGTCTAAGCTGTTATTTCATCCTAATTCAATACATAAATTGGTGTAGTCATTTTCAGATTTATTAGATTTCAGTTAAAACTTGGTACAAGTAACAGTGACTTTATAAAAGGGGTTTAATGTTGAATTGATATTCCAGAATGCTAGAATGATATGTTGATACTATAAGGTAACACTTAATATTGCATTGATTTGGTGGATTATCTATCTCTGGGATGAAAAAGATTGGCTAAAACTACATATATTTTGGATCAGATTATACATAATCTACATTAATCTAGTCTTACAATAAATACTTTCTCTCTTTAATTTTCTTTGGTCATCCTTTTTCCAGCATGTTGCATTGTGAGATTGCAGAGCTTGTCGCCAGTTGCTACAGATGACGCATCAAGCAATGTTTCTTTCTATTCTCTTCCTACTACTCAGTGGAGTCTTCTTGCAGTTGCTCTCTTTTTCTGCAGTGGTCACTGGTAAGGATCTGTTTTGCTTATTAAGATGTTATTCTTTAGGAGTCTAATCAGTTCATTTATGAATAATAATAAGCTCTACTATAAGATCCATCCAATAAGAAAACTTTTAACAGTTTTTCATCTTCACGTAGGTGTGCGTTTGATGGCCTTCGATATGGTGCTGCATTTGTAGGGTGAGTATTCTTTTTCAACTCTGTATTCTGCTGAAAATAAACTATTAGAAATGGGATACATTAGAGAAGGGGATGGGATCAGGGAGAGCTGGTTATGGCGAAGTCCTCATTTTGGCTCTGATTATCTCACACATATGATCCTCATTAGGCTAATTTATGATTACATCGTTTTTTTTCCTGTGCAGCAATAATGGTCATTTATTCTTTGCAACTTTATAAGGTAACACTGCTTTTATCTCATATGCAGGTTTGATGAGTTCATGCTTGTAAGACAAGCAGTTCTTCTAGCTATTGACACGTTTGGTTTCTCTCACGTTCTACCAATTTTTGGTCTTCCCATTTTGGTTTCTCAAAGACATTCAAATGATCAGAAAAGGCAAAGCAAACTCTCCTTGAGTGTGCAATTATCTCAGGTAAATTAATCTACATGCATATGTCCAGTTTATATGCTCTCTTATCATGGAAGCAGTTTTGTTGTATTTGTCAGTTGCTGATCAATTTTTAGTGTCGAGTTGCTCATCAATTTATATCATCATATGTTCAGGTATATATGATGTATGGATGCATCATCACCAGTGCAGTTGCCTTTATTGTGCTATGTGTTACAATACAAAGGCGGCATCTGATGGTAACAGCAAGACCTTTCTCAGTAATTCTCTGTGCATTTGTCTTGGCTTTGTTGAACTAAAAGCTGCTTCTGCCTTGCAGGTATGGGGCTTATTTGCTCCAAAATATGTTTTTGATGTGTTGGGCCTTATCCTCACGGACGTCCTTATTTGTCTGGGATCACTGTATTATATTGACCCTGTAGAAGACGACCCCAAGCAAAATTGAGTTTCTCTAAAGAAAAAGGCTATCTACAGAACATATTCTTCGGAGAACAAGAGAGTGGAGGCTGATGGGCCTCATTCCAAGGTGAAATCACCCCCAAACTCTTTGTTCTCCCCATAACATGTTCAGATTATAGCCCAATCTATTTTTTGAAATTTCTGGGATCACCCGTTTGTAAGGCAAGTCTCCATATTTAAAAATTTCCTTTCATTCTGCTCATTCTTTCTAGACTTTTAGATTAGTTACTGTCTTACTGATACAGGCTAGTTTTTAGAATATCAGCTCCGCAGGACTATGGCTGTGATCCATATCGAGTTGTTATCGTTTTTGTGCTTAGAAAAAAATACATAGGAATGTATTGTATTTATTGCTTAGGATTTAGGAAGGAAGGAATGTTGGCGATCTGTTTTTCAAGGGCCTGATTAAAATCTACATACTATTTCATACTGCCTTCTGGAGCTTTTAATTTGATGATCTAATTTTGTGGCTAGATATGTTGCTGTATAGCTTGAATGAGGGAGAACTAAGAGTGAAGATTTCTAGAGCCTGTCAAAGTGAAACAAGAACAAGATGTCTAGACGAATTAGTGTTTCATTTCTATTCTCAACATGTATGTCATTTCAAAGCTTTAGTTTTTGCTGCAACTTAGGGTCTTCAGCATCTTCACATCTTGCTCTAGTATGTACATAGGCTAACCATTTATCCAAATGCAGTCACCTTTCTTGTGTAGACTGTTGGATACAGAGTAAAGACTTTACTTAAATTAATCCAGTGGGAAACCAATGGAAAAGGAGTAGTCTTGTATGCATTGTACAGTGTATTTTCTTTCTACATATTACACACGAATTTGTTGATTTTTACATTGTATCCCCCATTTTTAACGTTCTATACTGTACCCCAAACTTACTAAATTTTTCACATTTTACCTTTGTTTGTATCTCGCTGTTAGTCTAATCTGGTTGCGTTACTTGTTAGTTAATTTGAACATTGTAACAGCTAAGGTAATTGGGGGTAAAATTTTTCCCAACAAAATATTAGGGTTCTTGTCATGTTCTTTGAACAAATATTTTTTTCTCCAATTTTCGATCCTCACACTGTCACACAACTAATCTGCTCTCTCTCACTTCTCCTCTTCTCAGTCAAGTTGCTTGTCTTGTATTCCATTGCTGCTCAATTATCAAGTTCTCACCCCTCACCAGATGCAGATTCCAAGTATGAAATTACCACTCAAAATGGCTGTAAGAGATTATGGTATACACTAGTGTCAATTCAAGTCCACAATCTCTGTTGCCCAAAATCCCTTTCCCTTTTTTTCTTCATTCTTTTAAATCATGTGGGGAAAGGTTAAAAGTAATACCTTTTTTTGTTCAATATTACTTGAAAACTTTGGACTTTTAACTTTTCACTCTTCTTTAACATCTATTATATACATAAGGACAAATATAATCATGTGGGATTTTATTAGATTTATATCCAAATATAACTTTAAAATATCAACTATTTATAATTTTCACTTTTAGATGATTGAAGATATTGATGCTTAAAACTGTGTGTTGGAAGGTGTAAATAGGACGAATGAAATATTTTTTAATATGTTGCTTTAAAAGAAGTAAAAGTGCCAAAGTCCCACATAAATATCATATGAACCTTTCTATGTTATTGCGTACTTTACATTTTTTTAACTCACTATAGGACTAAGGACTTCAGTAAAAGAATAGAGGAAAGACAGTCTAGTAAAAAAACTTGAGTGGACCTGGTTCACAACAACTTATCGTGCAATGGCATGATATAGTCATTTTTCATCTATATAGTCAATTTCTATCTGATATAGTCCGTTTTTGTGTGATATATTCACCTTTTGTATAGTTAGTTTTTGTATGATATAGCTGAAAATTCTATTGTGCTCCCAGGAGCACGGTGCACACCATGCACCCAGTGAATTTGTTCCATTTCCGATGAGTAAATGTTCTATTTCAACAAATGTTCATTTTAGCATATTTTTCAGCAAAAAAATATGTTCTATCTTCCTTAAAAAATGTTCTATTTTCAATAAGCAAATGTTCTATTTCAACAAATGTTCGTTTTAAGCTTATTTTTCAAAGAAAAAAATATGTTCTAATTTCCGTAAAAAATGTTCAATTTTCAATAAGCAAATGTTCTATTTCAACAAATGTTCGTTTTAAGCTTATTTTTCAAAGAAAAATTATGTTCTATATTTCGTGAAAATTGTTCTATTTTCGACAAATGTTCTATTTTAAAAAATGTTCTTTTAAAGTTTATTTTCCAGCAAAAAATTTTGTTCTATTTTTCCTGAAAATATGTTCTATATTTGATAAGCAAATGTTCTATTAAATAATTGAATTCTAGTAATGTTTCACTTCAACAATAAAATGTTCATTTTCGTAATTGGATTCTAGTAATGTTCCACTTCAACGATAAAATGTTCGTTTTCGTAAGTGAATTTTTGTAATGTTCCATTTCAACAGTAAAATGTTCGTTTTCGTAAATAAATTTTTGTAATGTTCCATTTCAACAGTAAGATGTTCGTTTTTGTATTCGTAAATGTTCGTTTTTGTATTCGTAAATGTTCTATTTTATATTGTGGGAGCACAGTTTTCATTGTGCTCCTGGGAGCACAATGCACGCATTATGATATAGCCAGTTCTCGTAGATATAGTCGATTTTTTTTAATATAGTCAGTTTTGTGTGATATAGTTAGTTTGGTTCACGATAAATTATTGTGAATCCGATCCACCCATGACTTTCTAAGAGTCTCGACCATCATATATGCGTGTCGGCTTAGGCGAGTGTGGCCCACTTTACTAATTCGACTAATATTTTTGGACAAATCGGAGCTCCCAATGATTTGATTTATTGGAGATTATCTTAGCTTGCCTCAATTATCTTCCATTTATATCACTCGTTTTTTTTTTTTGGTAAAAGAGGAGCATAATTAATTAATAAAAAAGTAACCGAAGTAGCCGGGTTTAGTTCTACACTATTACAATTAACTTTTTTGAGGGGAACTATGCCACTATTACAATTAACTTTGTGTGCAATACTGCAATGTAAAATTTAATACAATTCGGGAGAGGGTTTAACAAAATACAATTATACAAATGTTGTTGAAGACTTGAAGCCATCTATTTTCCCCTTCCCGGCTCTAGCCAGCGAATTAGCAAGGTGGGTTGCTCCTTTCCCTCGTGTCAAATGCTAGTTCCTGATAGCCCTTGGAGTGATACCCTGCAATCGTTAGATAATTGATTCCCTCATGGTAGGAAATCGCTTTCGCTGCAAGTAGGCAGTCTGTAACTATACTGCAATTGGTCCAATTTTCCCTTTTCACCCACTCTAGAGCCATTAAGATTGCTCTTAGTTCAGCTTTGCTAGCGTCTAGCGCAAAGGACGCACATTGTAAACCCTCAACCAAAGTACCCGTATGTTCTCTACAAGCCGCTGCGAGGTAGGCTTCTTTGCTATTCATGAAAAAGGATCCATTAGTTTTAATTTGTAGAGTTTTTTTTGTTGGAAATAACCTTTTAAAACTACTATTTTTGCGAAAAACATTTTAAAAGTTTTTTTGCAACTTACAACCTAAAACCAAATTTTTTTGCGAAATGAAACCTAAACCTATTTTTTTTTTTTGCGAAATGAAACCTTTTTCGGATTTCATTTATCAGATTAAGTATTTGCGTTTGTCAATCGGTTGGCGTATTTTTTTCCTTTAACACTTGACCCTTAATTTTCTCTCTCCTCTTCTTCTTAAACCATTCCCATTTCTCTCTCCCTTCTTCCTCCTCTTCTCTTCTTCTTTCTCTCTCCTCAAACCCACAACTCTCTCCCTCACCCTGATAATTGCGGAATCTACGTGATAAACCCAATTGAAGCATATATGCGCATTTGAACTTACAAATTTAAGCCCCTGGAAAGACTATCAAAACAAACCTTGATTGATGTCATCCCCACTTTTCTGTTTTTGTTTCTTACTTTGACTCCCTCACCCTGATAGCTAAGTCAACATATGCCACAATGGGATGTCCTGTATTGTATTGTTGGTGTTTGGGTGGTGGTGATGATGGATGGCAACTGTTGGTGATGATGGATGGCAACTGTTGGTGATGATGGATGGCAACTGTTGGTGATGATTAATATTGGTGCTTAGGTGGGTATAATTGGTCATGGTTATTATTTGTGTTTGGGTGGCGGTTGATCAGTTAGGGGTGGCAGCTGGTTAGGTTGGTGGGTCGTTGTATTTGGCAGAACCGCACAAGTGTTGAGGGGAGATGTGGTGGTGGGGCGAGGGTTGTCCTGGTGGTGGTGATGACTCATGAGAAGTAGAGAAGATGGATGTTTAGTGGGGGAAATGAATTTTAAGAAATGGAGGGAAAGGGAGGGAAATGGAGGAAGCTGTCCAATTGTTGAGGAAAATGGAGGAAGACATTGTAGAGAGAAAAGGAGAGGAGAGAGAAAGAATTTTAAGAAATGGAGGGAAATGAACCAATGAAAAGGAAGAGAAATGGAGGGAAATGAAAGTTGGACGGTCAAACGCAAATACTTAACGGTCAATGACAGAAATCCGAAAAAGGTTTCATTTCGTAAAAAAATTTAGTTTTAGGTTTCATTTCGCAAAAAATTTTGGTTTTAGGTTGTAAGTTGCAAAAAAACTTTTAAAATGTTGTTTTTCGCAAAAAAGTGGTTTTAAAAGGTTGTTTCTGACAAAAAACTCTAATTTTTAGGTGGTGGAGTGAGGGGGCGGGGTTTCCAAGACGAGGCAGAGGGAGGATTAGGCGCTTTACCCACCTTAGGTTGATTTTGAGTAAAGAACCACTAGCCTTACATGCACGCTATGCGTGCGTGGAATGTAACTGCTGTGCAGATTTATTAGGGATCGATTTTTTTTTCCTTAAATCAGAGGACTGCAGTTTTTATTTTCTGTTTTTAAGTGGGGTATATATTGGTAAAAAAGGTGAATACCAAAGGCCTCAAGAGTTTTCATATATAATAGAGATTTGGTGGTGACCCAACTCGAAGTTTTAATAACGACAACTGATGGGATGCTTTTTCTGTTGAAAACCTAGGCATTTCGCCTTCAGCCATATGCCCCAGATTGTGAATAGGAAAATGGCGTTATGGGGGACATAAGCTTGGGTGAAAGGTTTCTGGTATGAGATGTTGCATTTGATCCAAGTCCCGAGGGGGGGAGGGGGAGGGGTCCATTTGTTTGCACTCTGCTCCTATAAAGCCACCGTTTTTCTCAAGTGATACACACAAAAGGCATAAAGCTCTTCACAAAACTAAGCCACATTCCAATCTCCTTGAAGGCTTGAACCTTGGGCAACATTCATTCCTAATAG
Source organism: Beta corolliflora (assembly GCA_947648045.1). Classification (NCBI taxonomy): domain Eukaryota; kingdom Viridiplantae; phylum Streptophyta; class Magnoliopsida; order Caryophyllales; family Amaranthaceae; genus Beta; species Beta corolliflora. Next base: position 26,276 of record CANSZD010001655.1, on the reverse strand, counting down.
GTTCTCATTCTGTCTCTTCAATCTTCATAGTAAATAGTTGAGATAGAGGTTGTGTAATTTAGAGAGAGTTTGGGAGACACTAACCCCCCATGTTTTCTCCTCATTTAGAGGGTTTCGACGTACAAAATCTGTTCGATTTGCTCACCTTTCGGTGTTAATTTCTTTCATTTTGTCAGTTCCTTCCATTTCTATGGTGAGTTTACTTTGCAATTTAGTTATCATACCCTCACTTGTACATAATTTGGCCAAAACAGATTTTACGTAGCACATCAGTACTAATATTATACAGTTGTATGAAAAAGCATTAAAATTACCAACAAAGGTAAAAAGCAAAAAAAAAAAGCTCTTTGGTTTATAAGACATCCGGGTGTATAAACATGATTTGCATCCCCAAGAAGAGGCAAAAGGGCTTTCAATTTAGTTTTCGTTAAAAGCAGAAACCACAGCACTAAGAATTTCTAGAATTGGACCAGTATTCCCTTACAAGACGACCAAAAAGGGAGCCCTCTTCATTCATCAGCCTTCTGGGATCATCAAATTCAACCAACTCTCCTGCAGAAATTTCAACCAGTTTTTCATAACCATCATTAGTGCATTAAACCAGTTTTTCAATAAATATGTACATGTATTATATTACTTGAAAAATGAAATCTGAAAGAGGAAAATTGAAGACTAACCATCACTCAAAGCAAGAATCTTATTGCAGTCCATGACTGTGGGAATCCTGTGGGCTATGGTTATCATTGTACTGTCGTTAAATTCAGTGCAGACGATTTTCTGAATGACCAAATCAGTTGCATTATCAATTGATGCAGTAGCTTCATCAAGCACTAGTATTTTCCTCCTCTTTAATAATGCACGTCCCAAACAAAACAATTGCCGCTGTCCCATGCTCCAGTTTGAGCCATCCTTTAGAACTGCAAAAATTTCCGTTTTCGTTCAAAGCGATCTAAGACAGGAAACCTACCTACTGTCTTACTCCTATTTCATAGTTTCTTACCCGTAGTGTCGAGGCTTTCAGGTTTTTCTTGGACAACCTCCTTAAGTTGACATTTTCCAAGGACCTTTCACATTGAGAACAACATGTTTGAGTGAGGCAAAATCAAACTTAAGAAAACAGTGTAAACACACATTTCATCATTGAACATTCTACTATGATGAATGCAACACATAACTGCTCACCATAGTTTTTAATTCTATTGATTATTTTATTAAGGAAGCAATTACTGTTTCTCTGTACTTCTCCAGTATTATTAATCAATATTGACTAAATAATCTGGTGTGCTAGTCAATCATGCAGATGTTCACTAGTAACCTGTGGTGGTGAAGGATGTGTACTTGCGTGTTAAGAGTTTTTCAGGATCACAAAAAGATCGTACTCTAGTCCGGGAACAATACTACAATAGTCACATATTCTACTTTGGGATTCCTGAACAGTAGATTGTAGTTAGATTTGCGTGTTAGAGTTTTTCGGGATCAAAAGATCGTACTCTAGTCCAGGAACAATACTACAATAGTCACATATTCTACTTTGGGATTCCTCAACAGTAGATTATAGTTAAATTTCCAAACATACCTTACCCTTAGATGGTGTAGTTGGGACAGTGTGATAATTAATTCCAGAGTCCAGAAAAAGGAGTTAACTATAATCAAAGTGTGAGCAGGTAGTTGGATGATGCCATAGAATAGTAGGGGGACATCAACTTAGGAATAAAGATGTATGCCATCATAATCCATCATAAAGGTGTAACATCAAACACAATTAGATTATTTTTTACCTCCCAAATGTCCTTATCGCTATGCTCCGACAACGGATCAAGATTGAATCTCACGGATCCATGAAAAAGAATAGGCTCTTGTGGGATGATACCAAAGTTTGATCTCAGATCATGCAGTCCAATTGTTGAAATGTCTATACCATCTACCACGATCTTTCCCTCAGTAGGCTCTACCAAGCGAAACAACGTACTAACAAGAGTTGTTTTTCCACACCCAGTCCTGCCTACAATCCCATATTTGTGTCCTCCTTCAAACACACAACTAATTCCTCTGAGAACAAGGGGGGCATTGGGCCGATATCTGACCTGCTCGATATATTGTTACATAACAGTTCAGATCATGTATTATAACGACAGCTTCAGAAGAAGTGAGAAGTGATAAATAGACATGTACTTTTGGGACATAAATCAATTATTAGCAACCAACTACCTTTAACTCACATATCTCCACCTGACCTGTGGAAGGCCAATCAGGAGGAGATCGATAGTCATTGATTATCTCTGGGGCTTCACTGGCAATATGCATGTACTGGTCTAGTCTCTCCATAGATACCATCATGTTTGCAAGATCACACTGGCCTTGTACAGCCAAATTGAAATTGCCACTCATTGATAAAGCGTACATCAATGCTATTCCAATAAATCCTGCCATGAAATCCATTTTTTAGGCTAGTTCCATTAGCAAAAGCAAATATTGGTACATGGATAGGTAATAAGCTACTTTATAGGTGGGCATAAGGATTCCTGTCTTCCCTAGAACTCGTTTTAAACACACAATTCGTTTCCCTTCTACTTTACTTTGTTTGTTAACTACCTCATTATGCATCTTAATCTGAAACGCTCTCTTCTTTAAGCTGCAATATTAGAATTTACAAAGAAAAAGTTCAACTGTAAAGGATAGTCTGGCTAAAGTATTAGCAAAGGGTAACAACCCTTGAGACATCTTTTCTTGAGCTCCTTATTATATAAAGTACTTGAGGGTCACTTCTGTATACAAGAATTCCATATAAACATACATCTAAAAGAAGAAAATAGACAACAGGAAGACCAGGGGACTGTTATCTCTCGACTAGCGAAGTACAGTATGCACACAAGTCCAAACCGCCTCTTTTGACCTCTGAACTGCTGTTCTTCAGAAGTATGCTAATTAAACTTCTACAAGTTGGTTTGTTGTCTTGTGTACGAACTCATTCACACACTTTGAATTTTTTTTTTATCTCTAGAATCAGTCCACAAGTTAGACACAAGTTTCCCCAGCAGAGTTGTAGCTCCTTCAAGGTCCACTAGTGAGAGTTCTACTTGAGAGATACCATTTAAGATCTTGTCCCCTCAAAGACGTTAGATTGATCAGGGGCACAAACACAATACTAGAAAACAACTTGGATCCTGTTAACATACCAATGAACAAGAAAGACACCTGTGGTATGATTTTCCATCCCGACACTCACACCCACACCGACACTCACACCCACACCTCAACTCTGTTTCTACCAAAAAATGGCATGACAGTGGTACTTTCTTGAGGTTATGGCAGTATCTTATAGGTGGCATATCCGTATATGTATTTTAGTGGAACCTTGTACTTCCCACAAAGTATAGGAATTGGTTTATCTACCCCCCCTAGGTAGATGGATTTTCCCATGAATTTCTACTTTCTACGTCTAACTAAATACTTTTTGCACTAACCATAAAATAGAATTTCCTTGACATTGCAACTTCCTAGGAAGTTATACTTTCCTACATTCAACCAAATGACCTCCGATTTTAGATGCTAATTATTGGGTGAAGCAGTCTTGTTTTCAGTAGTGGTTGGATTGGTGATCGATGTTACCTGGACTCGTATACCCATGTTTGACACGGGTACGTGTCCAAGTGTCTGACTCCGCTATTTCATGAAAATTTTCAATGATTTTGGCCCAAAATGAAGTGTCCAAGTGTCCGTATCCACGTCCGAGTGTCAAGGATTTGACACGGGTACTTGAGGTGAATTGAAGAGTCCATGTAACTAAGTTGGTGATCAACAACTCAACTCTCCAACGACCGTTTTTTGTTTCTCATTTTTTTTATCTTCCTTTCTTCTTGTTCTTCCTCCTCTTTCAATTATCCCTTCTCATTCACCACACCCTGAGGTATACTAGGATCTCAGTCAAAATTTCTTGTAAGGTATGTCCAAACAAAGGCAGCAACTGCAAGGCAGTTAAGCTGGTTGCCTTCTGCTTCCAAATTACAATATAACATATAAACAGTGTAAAGCTAATAAGATATACTATGATGTAACATTTGAGGGTGATAAATACTAACCAGATGCATTTTCTTTATGAGGAAGCATTGTCATGAAGAAGGCAGAAGCTGAGATAACAACTGCATACATTATCTCTAAATATAGAAGGCACCATTCATTAGCCGAGAAACCATAGAAAGATGAACTAGCATTGTTGTCAAGAAGCTGCAAGGTTTTCAGAAAAAACTGATTTTCCTCTCCAAAAGCTCTGATTGTCATTGCTCCTGTAGTAGTTTCAGCAAAATGGCTGGAAACAAGAGACTTAGTAATCCCCTCAATCCTCATAAGTTCTCTGGCAGAAGCAGTGTAGTAGTCCTGGAAATCAAGACAAGAGTAAGCACTAAGCAGCTTCCATCATGAATAACAATGTAACCATTGCATATAGATGATTCATGCGTTACCTGCAAGACTCTGGCCACATATATTGTGGGAATAATTACTAACAGAACTTCCCAGGCAAGAACAACATATACTGCGAAACCAAAACACGCATATATAGTCGATCCAAGTGCGAGGCTTAACTTTAATGGTATGTCTAGATCAACGATACTTAGGTCAGAAGATACCTAGAAGGTCAAACAAACATGAGTATTTGAGGAGTTGAAGATTCATAATACTAGTTCTACATATTTTTTCATTGCTGAGATTCCTACCCGACTGAGTATCCTTCCCGAAGGTGTTGAATCATAGAAAGACATTGGAGCCCGGAAAAGTGACTTCAGCAGCTTGGAGAAGATAGATGTTGAGACCCCTATACTAAGAATATATAAGAAAAAGGTTCTGGCAAACAGAAATATTATCATGCTACATCCAATTGCTGCATACACTGCAATGACGATTGGTCTGCTGACGCTACTAGATTCTCGAAGGTTAGTAGCCAACAGGCAACTTTGAGCGAACTGCCCCAAAATAAACAAACAGTGCATGAAATTTGACAGTGAGAAGTATAACAAAGCTTTGCCATGTTTGAGATATTGTAGGTGAGGCTTGATGCCAGCATCCCCAGTTTCTCTTTCTTCTTGCTTAACCAATTTATCATTTGCATTTAAGTGCTCGTTTCTGTCCTCATGTGGTGTCTCTGCTGAAGCTTCATTAAGTAACACTTCCCTGGAGTTTTGAGAAGCAATAATATCATCATGTTTGACAAGGCTTCGGAATGTTTCGCTTGTCACAAGCAACTCATGGTAAGAAGCTCTTGTGATCTTTCCCTCAGATATCAGCTGCAAGAGCAGGAAAATCTCGGGAAGAAGTTAGAGTACCAGTTGAAGGAAATATGTTTTTAAAGACTTGTTCTTAAAAGATGTCCATCTTTTGCAACAAGAAGATAATTACAAACCAGAATATCATCTACATTATGACTTACCAATATAGAGTCGAACTCATGAAGAAAGTCAACTTGATGGGTCACAAGGAAGATCGTCTTTCCTGATAGCGCTACCTTCACATATTCCTTGTACAGAGCAAGACAGAGGCTAAGAAATAAAATCCTATTGTATATTTCTATCATACTTCTATAAGGGAAGAGCCAAAGAGAGTAGGACAAACAATTAAACTCATCTTTACCAATTTTAACAAAAACAAAATCGACAAGCTCAAATTACACGACAGTTCTATCAAAGCTCTAAGCCTCTAAGGCATTTTCTCAACTTCACTAACTTCCCTTTTTTTAGTTAAAAATAAGGATTTAGATAGAAGTAATTACGCGATTTAACATATTATTTGTTTTCGCATGCACGTGCATATAAGACTAGTGTGGAAAATAAAAGCAAGGAAAGGAAGAACGTAATTTACATTAAATAGATTGGTTGCAGTATGCGCATCCACAGCGCTAAATGGATCATCCAAGAGATATATGTCTGCATTTTGATACAAAGCACGTGCAAGTTGAATTCTCTGTTTCTGTCCTCCACTGAGATTGACTCCTCGTTCTCCAATCATAGTAAGATCACCAAAAGGTAGCATCTCAAAATCTTTCAAAAGTGAGCACTTGTTGAGGGTGTCATGGTATCTAATTGGATCCATCATGGATCCAAACAATATATTGTTTTGTATAGTCCCTGTCTGTATCCAAGCAGTCTGAGAAACATAGCCTATCTTTCCACATCCTTGAACCTATATAGAGAAGAGACATAAAGATATAAGATATTCTTAGGGCAAAGGAAGCATATGAAGACTTGCAAACCTAGCATCAGTCAATTAGTAGAAGCTACACTCGTCAATAGGATGAGCATTTTGCTCATGGGTCCAAATGCGTCGAAGAAGAACAATCCTAGACCCATACTGCGAGTTGTTTCATGCCATAAATAAACTCGAACGCTTAAAAAATCTGTCGGACAAGCGGATTCACATCTATGACAAGCGGATTCATATCTCTGTTCTTGGAGCAGAAGCTATTTGTATAACCTTACATCCATCTCAAAGTATCATTTCTAATACATCTGTGGGGAAAGCTCGGACACATTGAGTACATCCTATACATGTATTATAAATTTGAAATGAATATGACATTAGATCTATAATTTTTTTTTTAACTACGCGATATAAGACAGAACGTAAAAGAACATCAAGTTAATTAAAAGAGCATTAGCTAAATTAATAAAATTAAAATTCACAATAGTGGGATCCAACTCTATCCTATTTAACTATCTCGACACCTAAAGAACTTCCGATTTTCAAAATAGAGCTTCTCATTCACATCTTCAGACATTTTGAAACATTAACCTATTCATGTTAACATAAAAAGAACTCTAATACAAATAGTTCTTTTGAGTTCTTCATCCACTTAAGATCCACTTTGTCGTTAACTTTTAGAAAGACAATAACAAAGGGTCACTTTGCATAATCAAACTATCTCATTTTCCCATCATAGTAGTACAGGATTTGCAAAACAAAAGATCACCATCAAGTATAATTTTTTTAAAGAAAAACAACATGCACTTTGTAAAGGGATTACAAATGCAGGGAATATAAACCACTGTATATTTTCAATATGGCAGACAGTTACAAATTAAGCCTTACCACCCCATTGATGTATGGAACCTCTCCAAGTATTGCAGCTAAAAGCGTTGTTTTTCCAGCTCCAACCTCTCCACAGATTGCTACTCTTTCTCCAGTATATACCATCACGTCTATATCCCTGAGGGTTGGTCGAGGAGAAGTTGCATTCCATGAAATTTCAGATGCTTTTATATGTAAGGAGTACCCGCACTCCTTCCAAATGCGCTTTGGAACGCAGTCCTGGGACGATAACTGTGGAGCCTCAGAAAGCTTTATAATCCTATTTAAGGCAACTCTTGCACCTATAAAAGCTCCAAAAACATCAGGGATATATTTCACAGGGTCCTGAATAAGCCCTATAGTTGCTAGATATGTGAAAACTTTGCTAGTTTCTAGAGGAATTTTAAGGAAGTAGCAAACCGCCAGACTAGCTATTGGAGCCAAAACGGGAGATGACCAAAAGAGTACAATGGAGTAAATCTTCACTTTTTGAACTCCCATTAGCCACCTGTACTGCTGGTCCCTTAAACCTTCAACGACTTTCATGAATCGAGTCTCCCATGCATAGAGTTTCAAGACCTTCATGGTCGTAACAGCTTCAGTTAAGGCCTGTGATATCTTGTCTTGGTCATTCATAAACTTAATCTGATACTTCTGCAGAAATTTTGCTACTGGAAAGTTTCCAATTATCGCTAGAACAATTACAATTGCAGTAGCAAAAGCTGCTACACCCATGCAGTAATAAACGATCAGAAATGCAAGGAACAGCTGCAAAGCTGTTGCCCATGCATGATGAAGCCAGTAGGGGAATTCGCTAATTCTATAAATGTCAATGTTGACACAGCTCATTATATCTACAGGCATAGTGTTAGAAGCAGATGAGAGCTTCAGCAGCTTCTCGTAGATTATGGTGCACAACACAGATCGCACCTGCAACCCAATCAACCTCATTCTGAAGTACCACTGCCTTTTAGATAGTGATTCTATATATTTAACAAGAAAAAGAGCAACACTTAGTACATAGCCCTCATGCTTGAAAGCCTGCTTACCTTCTGCCAACCTAACAAAGCTCAATAAAAGGAGAGGGCTGACAGATATAGCAAGAACGTTTGTTAGCGCAAACAATCCTGCAATCAGGGTTTCTTTCCAGTGACATAATAGTAATGTTGACAGAATAGGAGGAGAATCTAGTGATGATTTTTGTTTTCTTTTACTCAAAATCTCAATAAAAGCAGAGTGACATGTTTGTGCTTTATCTGCCTTCCTTAACCTTGGTATATCTTTCTCTTCAAGAGGTTTTTTCTTACCCTTCTTCATCAACGAGTTCACCCACCAGAATGTCAACTTACTCAAGTATCCAGCTTCGCTGAAAGGAGTAGTACTTCTGTCATCTGCCTCCTCACTCTCATCTTTTGAAGGGCGAAAAAATCCATCTTCGGTACCATGAAAACTAGATTCTGCATATTTGCACTCCTGGAGAGTTGAAAAGAGTAATAAAACACTACCGGGAAACACTAAGACATCCAGAATTCTCTTAACTGAAAAATCATTCCTAGCAACAGTTTCCCATAAAGAAGGTATGCAGAGAAATGCAGAAAGCAAGACAGCCAAAGCTAAATAAAGTTTCAACACCGCGGTGTATGGAAATGCTCTCTTCAGGCACAAAGTAACACCTAGCAGCAACCATGCTAAACCCTGAAGCAAAACAACTACCGAATCATCTAAGGGCGAGATGATTTCCTCTCTGGTCAGCTTCGCACCCAGTATATAGACTCCAGAGCCCAAATAGACAAGACCCAAACCACAATTAAAGATAGCAGATGTTATGGCCACACTTGAAGGAAATTGAGGCTTTTCGAAAGCCGGAACTTTTCGTACTGATGACTGATATAATACTAGTAGGAACATGGAGATGAAGATCACCAGTACATCAGCTAATATTAACAAGATATGATTGATGGGTGAATGCACATTGAAAATTTTGGAAGAACTAGCAGTCTCCATCTTATCAACTCAACTGAGCAACAGCCAACAGCAGACAGCTCCCCCCGTACCCCAAACTACCTCCCTATTGACCAATGTAATTAATTTTAAAGTGAGAAAGAACGTAGCAAATTACAAACTGCATGAATGTTACAAGGCTACTTCCAGAACAAAGTATCTGAACAAGCAGCACATTTATTTACTTTGTATCTTAATTAATTCATTGCAGAGGAACACTTTGAGTATAAGCCCTGTAATTTGGTCATTCTGAACAAGAGAGATGGTAGGCTAACGAATCAAAATCTTCTGTCTCGTTTTGTGTGCCACTTTATTTTATTGATTGGTATTTTGGTAATATAACTATGGCCTGACCAGTTTTAATTTATAATTTCAACACACATTATAATCAACCAACGAAAATAAGTGGCGCGCAAATAATATATAATTAAACAAAGCAGATCGGGTATAGATTATTCTCAAGTAGGCCGAACATCTAGATGACGAAGGTGGTTTGGATTATGGTAATAGCCCAAAGCCATACAAGAAGGGTCTATACAGCGACTTTGATATTTGATCTGCCAATTATTGGATTAACTTTGCTAAGACATTTCTACAACCGTCTAGTTGTATATCGAGGAGTGTGTTAGAGCCTGTTGGTCCCCTGAGGTGGTTGAGTGTAAAGTGTTCCTCATAGCTGCTATACTTGGGAAGCAATATGGCCTTGATTTGACTGCTATGTAGCACAGGTACTTGTACTTCTTCTAGGTCACATGCTCGTATCCGTACCTGTACCCGATACAATACGTATCCTGTATGGGTACGCATGCCCATTTCTAAAATTTTAAAATCTCGCCGTTTTCCGTCCCCGTACCCGTATCCATCTCTGTGCAACCTAGGATTTGAGCATATTAATTCTTGATACACATTGCCAGGTTGTTGTCTAAGTCTAGCTTCTTGTTTTGACTGTCTAAACCACACCAAACAGCCAAAACAAGAAGTTTTTTGTTAAAAAAAGACCTACTAACCACAAAGAATAAAAAAAAAATATATATTAGATTAGAATTTACTATCACTATTGTTGATGCTGCTACTACTATCCTATGAATTCTAAAACAACGCTAAGTACTATTATATCTGTATATGCCATGAATAGATGTCCTTGAATTTAAGATATCAATAGCATATACGACAGAATGAGAGTTTTAAACTTTAATGGTTATATATGTTTTGCCAATGACAGAATTCGAGCCAAAGAATGGATCAAGGAACAAGAAATATTTCCATTATCGTCTAACACACCTTTCTAAGATGCTCACTCTCTTCAAAAAAATGCACACTACAAAAAGTTGCACATTTAGCATATAAAATATGTATGTTCACTACAAAATAGTTGCAAAAAATTCTTTTCATCTCTCTCATTAGTAGACCTAAAACTAACTACTTCTTCAGTTCTTAAAAAAAGTGTTACGTTGAGTAAATTGATACTATTCATCGACTAATTTTGACTCTGTTTTATTGCTATTGTAGTAAGAAAAACATAATCGAGTTGGATCTCGTTAGATTCGTCTAAATTTATACTTTAAAAAATCTACTTTTTAAAATTTTACTTGAGCAATTAAAGATACTAATAATCAAAGAAGTGTATTAGGTTACGTGAAAAAGTGAACGTAACACTTATTTAGGTACGGAGGAAGTATTTATTTATCTATTTATACTTCCTCCGTTTTTTTAATTACACCATTTAGGCTATGTTATATTCAATTTATTTTAACTTATTTCAGGAAAAAAAGTTCAGATAAGATAAGATAAGGTAAATTCAGATAAGATAAGGTAGGTTCAGATAAGATAAAATCAGATAAGATAAAACCAGATAAGATAAAAATGACTAATTATGTTAGGCAACACAATAAACTAGAATATAATTTCAGATAAGATCAGATAAGTGATAGGTTGTCATACACATGTCAAAAATAATTCCTGCAAAACCTTCTAACAATGTAGTAGGGTAAGTAGGGTCGAATCCACAGAGAGATGGTCGTTCTAATCTAGCTTATAAGGTATGGTGAAACTAAACAAGATCAGAGATAATATAATTAAGGTTCTAAACTATGAAAATAAAACTAAAAGGATCTAGGGCAATGGTTCACCATGTTTATAACTATAATCTATCAAAAATATTATCAATTGTTCAAGTAATCAGATATCTAGAGCACATGTTAATCCTACGGTCGAGTCTTAACGCTCTCAAATCAACATATGCAGTACGATCGCTAACATAATAAGATTTGCTAATTGTAGGTAAGCCTCTAAAAGTAAGATCTTGGTCAATACAAACAATTATTAGCAAGAATTAATCAAACAATTGATCAGGTTGCAAGATTAACATAAAAAACACTAATCAATTAGAGATATCAATGAGAAATCAAACTATCAATAAATATCAATCAAGAATCATAGCATATAAACATGGATTCCCAAACCCTAGAAATAAAAACTACTCAATCATGAAATAAAGAATAAGAACTACATCTAGATAGAGAAAGGAAAACATAATTAAAAGAAATCAATGAAAGAAACTAATAGAATTCATGAACTAATGAAGAAGAATAAAAAACTAGGGGTTACAACTAAAACTAGAGAGAAAGAGAAGAAGACTAAACCTAAAAACTAAAACTAAGAAATAACGTGAGAAGGGGAGAGGGGAGGAGGGAAGAGAGAGTTATTATCCTCTTCTAAATAATATTCAATAACCTAATATGACTCGAAAAGTAATTTACAAGATAAGGAAAGTCAAAATATCATTAAATGGGCGGAATAGTGATCCGCGCGTACGCGTGGCAGATTCCAGCAGAAGCAGTGCAATCTTCCGAAAGGCATAACTCCTTGACTAGAAGTATCCTCGGGGCGTGCCACCTATCGTTGGAAAGCTCTTCAAGTCTAGTTTCCCAATCTTCTGGAATTATTCGATTCTAAGAGGCACATCAAAAGTTGTGATCAGAAGAGTAGACATGACTCTTTTTTCACATTTCTTCTAATGATTTTCCACTTTGTTTTCGCTCAAACTCGTACTAATTATATTCCAAACGATCCTTATGCATTGTATCTTCTTTCCAAGTGTTCCTAATCCTCAAGTTTAGTTAATCATACTCCAAAAACGTTCTCAATACCTGAAATTCATCAAAAACAAGAAAACATACCAAATAGGAGTAGAATAACATAACTTAAGAATATAATGCAATAATGAACCTAAATATAAATCTAAATGCTCTAAAATGCAACCTAAATGCACCTAAAAACTATATATAAAAATGACTTATCAATAAGATAAGTTAAGATAAAACAAATTCAGATAAGATAAAATAATTTCAGATAAGTCAAAATAAGTTGAATCAAACGGAGCCTTAGGTTTCACACTTGTTGGGACATGATTTTGACTATTAACATCTTTAGTTATATATTTGTAAAAAAATATGCAAATAGATATTTAGAAAATACCCATTGAGAAGAATCAAATAAAATCCTATATAACTATATTTTTTTCTTACCTAACTCCGTATTCATTATGAAAGTCAACAGTTAAACTGTGAATAGTGGAAAAGTTAAAATGTTGCAATTAATAAAGAACGAAGAAAGAAACTATCTAAACTAGTTAACTTTTAAACTTATGATATGCCAAATAAAATATGAGAGATTTAACGGTTCTTTATACTAGTATAGGGAATCAATGATAATCTTATCATCTAAAATTGTTGAGAAGTCATGATCAAATTGTGCTCAAATCATGCCCATTGTTTTGCTAGCAAACAGAAACATACATCTATAATTTTTTTTAATAAAAAAAATTAGGGTGTGTTTATCCCTCAAACCCAAACCCTCCAAATTTTTACCTTCAGACTGTGCCACATCAGCTTTCCACTAACTTTTACCTACATTTTATTTTTCAGACTTACTCCAAACTCATTCCAGTTTTACACTTTATACTTCAAACTCTCTCCAGACTCTCTACACTTTTTTTAATGAAAAGCCATGTGTCACATTTTAATTGGCAAAAGCATATAAATATTGTCGTTGTTCCACACAAGTTTGGAGGAGGAATTAAAACTACCGTTGGATTGAGGTGGGACCCATTCCATTTGGTTGCATTCAACCACGTCTGAGACAAAGTTCTGGAATCCAAAACCCCCTTCCAGACTCCTTCCCCTTTTCCTTGCAATTAACGCCGCCTAGAAGCAAACGAGCAAAGTTTTACTCCAAAATTAGTCTTCCCGGACTTGCGATAAACTTACTCTTAGAGACTTTAAATGATATCATTATCACAGGATGAGAATGGCTATCATCAAAATGGATGCTAGGGCACTACCTTACATAGGTTGATCATGTCTAATATGTTACCTACAAAGCCGATAAACAAAACATTAGTGTCTTCTATATTCCTATTATATTGATCCCGTTAATCTATTATTTGAAAATACTGGAAAACCATTTTAGGTATATCTCATTTTTTCAAATTTTATGTTAGGGAGGAGATAATAGAATTGCAATATAAAATTAACCATCAGATTTATAGGATGGGATTAACTATCTCCTTTTATCTTCTTTGGAAAGCTAGAAACTTCAAGGGTTTCCAGGGTATTCAAATGAAGTATGAGGATATTGTAAAACAAGTGAAACTCTTGATGTGTCAAAGATGCTTACGTGTTAAGAAGCTCGGTAATTTTGGAAGCTAGTTGCTTCTAATACTTGTTGTTTCTCAGCTATAATACTTCTTAGGTTTTAAGCTTGGTGTTATTTGCCATCTCACTTTGGTAATAAAATCCTTTATTTACCAAAAAAAAATATCCATCCATTTGCTTAAATACATTTACTAATTTTACAAGCAATCCACAATTGAAAATTTTGTAATACTCCTACTATTTCTACAATTTACTCTCTCGACTCCCTCCCCTCCAAAACTATAACTACTAAAAATTTTATATGCTTGGATTAAACACCCACATCCAAAATTTACATAATCTAATGCCTAATTCGATTGTACTTGGACTAGCAAATTTTTCTTAGATAGGTAATGTTATGGCTGAATTTTCAGGATGACATTGACGCAAGCAGCATCGACGTGACGCTGAGACCCGGTCAAAAGACAACCAACACCGAAGAATAACCACCATTTCCAGTCCCATCATTTCCAGTCAATTCAAACGATCTAGTTAGCAGTTAAGGAACGTGCCAGAAGAGCAGGGATATTATACCAAGATCTCAGCTAACCACCTCTGATATTCTTGGGCACACGTTGAGGCTAGGAGCGTTATATAAGGACTTCAGAGCTAAAGGAGAAGGAGTTACAAAACACTCACATTATTCACACAAGCGAGAGCATTCACAGTTACAAGTGTTTACATTCATCAAATACTTTGAGCATTAAATCGTATTCCATAACATTACAATTGAACTATTGTACTTAGATTAATCATTCTAGGGTGTATTGACTGTCGTTCACCTTGAACGTCAGTTGCATATAGTGGATTGGTGGACTAATTTCCACCCGCGTTTTTTACCCATCTTCATTGGGGTTTTTCCGCGTCACCATCTTCTTGTATCATTTCCCTTTGATTCCCCTTGCATTTACATCCATTTATTCGTTCCAGTCTAGTGTCGTCCCAATGTTGATTTGCGTCGCTAGGGCAAAAATCTGCATAAACAATTTGGCGCCTGCCGTGGGGCCCTCAACCAGATCTTTCATCAACTCTCGTTAACGATCAAACATTATCATCATCCATACCAATGGATCCTTCTGAAATGCAAACCGCTTATGAAAAATTGGAAGCTGAAATGGAGCAAATGAAGAAGGACAACGACCGTCTGTCCTCTGAATTCACTTCGTCGAAAGAGCAAGTCCAAAAGCTGCAAGAAGAGCTAGCCTTGACCAAGGCGTCCAAGCACCACTGTCCCAAAAACATTGGAGAAATCTCATTAATGAACCGCTTCAGCGACGAGGAGAGCTCTGAGTCCGAAGATGCCGAAGATGATGAAGAATTGAAGGACGGTGACACCCCTGAGTGATCAATCTAAAGAAGGCGGCGTCATGGCTAAAAGAATGGCTATGATCGAGAAGCAAAACCGTCAAATGATGAGGCTCCTCTCTTAACTTCCTGGAGCCCCAACTCCTAACGTCGAGCATTGCGACGGCTATGCAGCGTCCCCGTTCGTGGAAGAGATCGCCAAGGCAGCATTACCGAAGAAGCTCAACCTTCCCATCCTGACCGCGACTTATGATGGATCTACCTACCCAACGGAGCATGTCGCCCAATACAAGCAGCGTATGTGGCAAGCGTCCATTCCATGACACCTGGTCGAAGCATGCATAATCCTTTGGAGCGACGCTGACCGGGCCTTCCCTCAAATGACTCGGATCCCTCAAGCCAGGAAGCATTGGCCACTTTTAAACCTTGGTGAACAAGTTCTACAACAAATTTGAAGGCAGTCGCAGTCTTAAAAAGCAGACTAGTGACCTTTATGGCATCGTTCAGAAGCCAGGAGAACCAATTCGCGATTATTATAACCGTTTTAATAAAGAAATGATCGGAATTAAAGATTTAGATACTAAAACTGCTATTGAATGTTTCAGGAAAGGACTCATCCTCAGATCTAAGCTGTACAACCGTCTCACCAAGTATCCTTGTGCAACGTTTGAAGAAGTCAAGTCGTAAGCTTTGGCCCAGATGCGGTTGGAAGAAGATGACGCAATCCTCAACACCATATCGACGCGTTATGTGTCAGAAGGCTTTAGTGATCGCAAGACGTTCACACCCAAAAAGCATAACTGGAGGCCTCATCCATACAACAAGCCAAATCAGGTACATAATGTTAATGACGTGTCGGAATGTGCAGGTACCGAAGTCAAAGCTGATCCAACGCTTACCCCGATATCGAATCATACGGCTTTTCTGTCGACGTCGGAGGCGTCGTCAACACTCTGACCAAGATTGGCGCACCCGTCCGATGGCCAAGAATGAGTGACCCACCGGACGCTCAAAAGGACTAGACAAAATGGTGTCAATTCCATCACGATCATGGTCATAGGACCGAGGATTGCATCGCACTCAGAAGAGAAGTTGTCTTCATGTCAAACAAGGGGCACCTGCAGGATCTTCTCAGCGACAAAGGGAAAACGTCTTTCGATAAGAATCCCTCCAAACCAAATCCACCTGCGTCCCCTACACATGTCAAGGTAATTAATATTATTTCTGGTGGATCTGACGTTTGCGGACTAACATATTCAGCAGCCAAGTGGCTAGCAAAGAAGGTTCTCCCTCGTCCAAAGTTCCTAAGTCTTGCGGAGTCGAACTAAAGAAAGTTGGAAGCGATGTCCATCACCTTTGATGACGATGACGTATGCGACGAAGAGTATCATGACGGATTAGTCATTTCATTGACTGTCAGCAACTGCCTGCTGCGACGCGTGTTGGTCGACGGAGGAAGCTCAACCAACATCTTGTTCAAAAATGCTCTCGAAGGTATGGGTCTTTATGATAGGAACATAACGAAGAAGTCAACAGTCTTAGTCGGCTTCAGTGGAGAAGCGCAACAAACCGTCGGAGAGATCACCTTGCCAACCTTTGCCAAAGGCGTCAACTTGCACACGGGATTCAACGTCGTAGACTGCCCATCTGTACTACAACGTCATCCTCGGCACGCCATGAATCCATAAGATGAAAGCGGTCCCGTCAACCTACTATCAGACGCTCAAATTTCCAACCAAGTGGGGCGTCCAAGAAATCAAAGGCGAGCAAAAAATGATGGTTTTAAAATATATACCGCAAGTGCACGGTGTACATTGTTAGCGAAACTGGCAAATACGGGTCGATCCACATGGAGATGATTTCTATAGATTAGTGTTCAATTATTTAACTACTTCAGGAGAGAAATTGATTGAATGATTAATAACTAAACTAGAATAAACTAGAACACAAATGGATGGAAGTTTATCAAATAATTAAAAACCTAGGGCATTCGAACGGTCCACCATGCTTATACCAATTTAATCACTACAATACAATTCAACAATACTTGGATTGAGGTTCGAGTAATTAGAGTATTTTGTTAATCCTACGATCAGGTCTTAACACTCTTAGTTCAACATATGCTAGTACGGTCGCTCAACATAATCAGATCTACCAATTGTAACAAGCCTCTATGAGTACGATCTTTCAAATCTAACTCCTATTAGCTAAACATAACCCATGATATTGCGCAATTACATGAATTAAACAGTTATAACAAATCAATAGAAATTACTCTAGTTCAATCCAAATATCGAAGAACTTTAAACCATAATTAAATAGATATAAACATGGCTTCCCTCACTAAGCCCTAGAAAAAGACTACTCACTCATGATATTGAATAACACAATAAACATAATGAAAATAAAAGAATTCATCAAATTAAACTAAGTAAGAGATAATACCGAATGATTGAAGAGCAATGGAAACGAAATCAACAATCTTTATAATCTTTAAGGGCAAGAGTTAATACAAAGCTAGAGAGAGAAAAACTAAGTGTTTTAAACCTAAAACGAGGAATAAGAGATAAACTAATCGAATTTACTAAAACCCTATTTATAGTTTTTACAAAACCGGCTAAAAAAGGCAAAAATTAAGGCTCCTGAAAAACCGCTCGGTCGGGCGACGATGTTCAACTTTAACGAGCTTAGGAGAAATTTCGCTCGGTCAACCGGGCAAGGCCGCCCGGTCGGGCGCGCAAGCGATTTTGGCCTCTATCTCGCCCGGTCAACCGGGCGAACATGCCTTGGACTCTGAAGAAATTTTTGGCTCGCCCGGTCTGGCCAAACCACCCGGTCGACCGGGCGAGCGCTGTTCCTTAGCTTCTTCCGCACATTCTTCGTTCAAATCTCTTGTGCAACTTCTTGGATCTTCTATGGGCCACATGTGACCACTGTACTTTCGTTCCACAACTCAAATTAAATCCCAAGATGCTTAATCTGCACAAAAACATCTAACACACGGAAACAAGTCCAAACATATCAAATCACACAAAAATCGAGCTCAAAGGAGCTCAAATTGGCTCTCAAAGCTAAGGGAATTGGGCTAAATTGTAACACCCCGTAATTTTCACCCTTTATTTTTGGTATTTGTTTACATTAAAATGATATTTTTTTTTCGTAAAAATAAATAATTTATTATTTAAATTATTTTGGAACGTGTTGTGAAAATGTGTATATATATTTATATGTTGTGATATATTTATATATATTTATTTTAAGTTGTTAGTTATTTATTTTAAATGTTATATTAGTTTCGTTATTTATTTAGGCGTTTAGGATGCAGTTTTGTCGCGTAGCGTTTTTGTAACGTTGTTGGACCGACTTGGGTGATGAAATGTTGCATCGCATGTGGCGTGTCATGCTGGCCGAAAATCAGCAATTATGGAATGGAGGATGAAGAGTTTTGGTGCTTATTAAGCTAACCTTTAGATCTCTTGTAACCCCCTATTTAATTCCCCATTAACCCACCTTTATAATCACCCTTTAAACCATTGCTTAATGAGGTTATTAATCAGGTTTTTGCTGCATTCTAACCCCCATTCTCGCCCAACCCTTACAGAGGAAGAGAAAGAGTTCTTCTCTCTTCTCGGATTTTCGTCCATTTCTGCACACCCATTTTGTTTGCATCGTATCTCCTTCGTTTCTTATCCGAATTGGACGTGTGAGTAGTCAAAATCTATCTACTCGGAAAGATCTTGCTCGTGGTATAATTTGTTTTTGAAGAAAGGGAAATACGCGACTGCAGTTTTCGTTTCAATCAGACGAGTCTTCCGGTTTTTGTTTTCTGTCACACCTTCACGAAAATGTCTATCACCGGCGATCTAACCGTTTGATCGTCCTCAAATTTGGACAGCACGTTTATAACATCTTGATCTTCACTTTGACCACAGCGATTTGGAATTCGATCTTTAAATAACTGGGAATCATGGTCGGAACAGAAGAGTACGAAATGAGATTTTTCAACGTTCAAGAAGAAAACGCCTAGTGACTTGTTGTTGCAATTATCGTTCGTTGTGCTTTGGGGTTGGAAGAGGAATTGGATTGTACGCGTAACTCTTAACTATCTCTTTAGACTCGCTCTCCTCCCGACGTTCCAGGTAACTAGAAGTTATCTTAGAACCATAGTGATTAGAGTATTATTCGGTTAGATTATTACGCTAGGAATTATTTAAAATACCTTTTGAAAGAAATTATTGATGAAATTTGACATGAATATACTTGATGCATGCTGTGTGAATATTGTATAAAGAAAAATAATTTTCGTCAGATTTTTAGTATTTATTTGATTTAATTGGTATTTTGTGCGTTTTTGGCTTATTTGCATAATAATTATTAAACGAATGTTAAAATTGCTGAAATTATTTTTCGTGGATCATGTTATATGTGTAGTATGTATTTTATGCCTTAGAATAATTTTTTCATACTGTTTACCAGTTTATTTAATTAATTTGTAACATGTCAGTAGAGCCATTAGGGTCGTATGATAATTTTTGTGTGATTTTACTGCTCGAACTTATTAGTTTAATAATTATTATTGGATTTTGTTGTGAAATTGAGGATACTCTTTTAAATTATTTAAGAGCTTGTTAATCAGAAATAATTTGTAATCTATTATGTTCTTGGTTGCTGATGTTCAGTAGGTTGCAGTAAGTATTATTGGGTATCCTTATGTTTATGTTTGATTTATGAAAGAAAATGATTAATTGTTACTACTCTTTTATTGAATAAGCCTTGGAGTTAATTAGTGATGTATTTTTGATTGAATTGTTGGTGCTGTAAAAACTAGTTTAATATCATTGTTGATGTTTAGAAATGTTCAAGTGTTTATTGTGGGAGACATTTGTTGAAAGTTTGTAAGTTATTATTTTTGAGGAATTATGAAGAGTGTTTTGATGAATTATGGGTATAAGGCCGGGTGTCATCCCTTTTTGATGAATATTTTAAGATGAATGACTCTTTGATGATATGCATGATTTTATTTTGAGATAAGAATATCCGGTGGGATAGATGTAGTCCCCTATGAAGAACATGCCAACCACCCGGTTTGCGAACTAGGGGTACACCCGGGTTAATTGTTGTCGTCCGAGAGGTCGGGGAGTTCCGTGTGTTCTACCCGCATCGGGAGTTTGGCCATTCTTAGACACGAGCGTGGGGAACGTAAGCCCATAGACCGACCTGGAGATTGCGATCTGACAAACCTTAGGAAGTGAATTGCGATTCACTGACGTTCGGTTTCTGACTCAATAACTTGTTGTACTTTTGTTTTATTATTATCGGTTTTTTCACCAAATGCCCCCGAGTTTTCGGTTTATTCACGAGGTACCCTCGCACTTTTGAAAATACATCTGGTACCCCTCAGTTTCAACATAATACACCCAAGTACCCTTAATGACTAACGACGTTAACCGCCGAGTCATTAACACTAATTTTCTAATTTACACCCTAGTTATCCTAAATTCTAACCTAACCCTAACCCTAAACACTAACCATAAACCCTAACCCCAAACCCTAACCCTCCCCCACCCTCCCATCACCCTTCCCCCCCCCCCCATCCCCACCCCCACCCCAGCCAGCCTCCCTCCTCCCCCCACCCTCCAGGCCAGCCTCCCCACCCCCGTCGACCCTCCCTGCAGCTCTCCTCACCCCCCGTCGACACTCCCCGCAGCCTCCCCACCCCCGTCGAATCCCCCCACCCTCCCCCACCCTGGTCGAATCCCCTCCCCCCCCTCGCCGAATCCCGCCCCCACTCCGCAGCCCAGCTCGTCTCCGCAACTCTCCGCTCGTCCCCACCCCTCTCGCACGTCGCTCCCCACCCTCTCGCACGCCGTCTCGCAACCAGTGAGCTCGTCGCGGAATTTAAAGGGGATAGGGGAGGGGGATTCGACATGGGTGGGGGGGGATTCGACGGGGGTGGGGGGAGGGTGGGGAGAACCATGGGGAGGGTCGACTGAGGGTGGGGGAGCTGCAGGAGGGCTAAAGGGGGGCTGGGGGAGGGTGGGGGAGGGTGGGGGAGGGTTAGGGTTAAGGTTAGGGTTTATGGTTAGGGATTAGGGTTAGAAATTAGGGTTTAGTTAGGTTAATTAGGGGAATTTAGGGTTTAAAACATAAAATTAGGGTTAATGACTAACGGCAGTTAACGCCGTTAGTCATTAAGGGCATTTGGGTGTATTATAGTGAAACTGAGGGGTACCCCGTGTATTTTCAAAAGTGCGAGGGTACCTCGTGAATAAACCGAAAACTCGGGGGCATTTGGTGAAAAATCGTATTATTATTTAAGTATTCTAGAGTTGATTTACTCACTATATCTTGTTTACTTGATGTTGACTATCACTTGTATCACTTGTGAGCTTTATGGTTTTGGATGCATGTTATTGTTATCATGATTGTATGCTTTCCTTTCTTATTAATCTATGTCTGAATCATACTTTGATTTCTTTTGTTCGGGAGAACCGCTAGTTACTCCCACCGATTGTGGATTGTTGTTATATATTTTGCAGGTTATGTTGATGGAAATCTTCTTTGGTTTTGGGTTCGGGTTGAGTTGTGAGCATTGAAATGATAGTTGTTTTAGGCCTAGACTTTTAATTAGTTTGAGAGTCAGTTTTCTCTTTTAGATATTACTCTAATTAATTTAATTTATTTATACTATTTACTTATGTTGGTTTATCACTTAGTTATTTAAACGCATTTCTTGTAGTAGTGACATTCCCAGAAGACGATGTTTCCGCCATCGTCCTATTAATACTATTATTATTTCTTTCTTTTCCGCTTCGAAATTCTGGGGTGTTACAGTTGGTATCAGAGCAAAACGCTCCTAAACTCTGAAACAGAGTTGCTAATGATTCTTTAGATTTATTAGTTAGCCATAGGAGAAAAAATTTGTTTAGAATTAAGTTTTATAGTTTCACTATAATGAGAGTGTGATGGGTAGAGTAAGTAAAAGGGAAGCCTTATGGGAATGTGGTGTGCTCTCATGCTTATGGAGCATATGTTATATGTATAGTTACTTGTATTATTGGTGGAATTAGTCTACCAAGTTTGCTAATCTTATTTGCAGGGCCTCTTACATGTAATTTATTTTCCCTTTTATCAGAGTGCGCAGCGAAAGCGAAGTAATTTATAGCCTTCTCGGTTTAGTTGTGTGTTTAATTTATTTTGTGTTTTGCAATTTAAAGATAAACTTTAATATTATTTTAATATAGTCTTGTGTGTTGCATTGCATTTATTTTATTTGCTGGTTGCTTGATAGTATATGTTATTATGTACGACGGTATATACTTTCTGTTCTTTTCCAATTAAGTGTTGTTGTTTATGTGAGTACTACGTATCTGTTTTATTATTTATAAAACTTTCTAGTTTGAATTTATATTCCAAATTATATTTTAGATCTTTAAACTCAATAAATTTTATACTTATGTTAGAGTTATTTTCTGATTTTCAAATTTTGTTATTGTTAATATTTTGACATACTCTTTTGAAAAATGTTTAATCTCAATTGTTTTATAATGGTTTGGAAAAAGAAAGGGGTTATGAAATTGTCTTTCAAGATATTCTTCAAATTTCTCTTACCGTCTTTGACCATCTATATTTATAAATATTTTTCCTTTTAATATTTTTATTTTTCATGCTAATCCTTATTTAGCCTTTAATTATGGTAATAAGTTTTGTAGTCTTTGAAAATAAAAGTACTTTAATTAGTTGTCTTGGTGTTAGATTGAAATGTAGACGCAAACTATTTTGTTTTAAAGGTTAGCATTCAACAACTTTTACTTTACCTACTTTTCTTATTAGCATTATTTTTCGAACTCAAATACGTGAAAGGATCTCATTTACTATTTGCTGTTTCTTGTGTAAATATTTAGTGCTTTCTCATTTCATAGCAAAATTTTGGTTGTTTTCAATACTTCTTATTTAATTTTTGGTTTTGACTGAAATTTATATACTCGGTCTAAATTTTAAACTTGTTTGAGTTGATATTAAGTCATAATGGGTGATTCCTTTGACTTATATGTCAATTTGATAAGTCTAAATTTTAAACTTGTTTGAGTTGATATTGAGTCATAATGGGTGATTCCTGTGACTTGTATGTCAATTTGATAAGTTGACACATTTTATCTATTTGATTTAATTTCCTTTTTGAGTTGACATTAAGTTTATATTGGGTGATTCCGTTTAACTTTAATGTTGATTTGATAAGAAGGCTTTCAAATATTGTTTTGTTGATACTAGGTTGCAATGGGTGGTTCCATGCACATTTGTGTCGACTTGGCAAATTTTATAATTGTTGTTAATAATTTATTACTTTATCGCCTATTTAATATTAGTGTTTCGTCATTGTGAAATTTATTTTAAAGTTTTCAATTTCTTTTGCAAACTTTAATTTTCATATATATGTTTAAGAGGCGTACGCTCTTATAACATATGTCATGACTTGTGTTCGTAAGTGCTATTTTAATAAAGTAGCTAGCTACTCTTTATTAAAGTGTTCTTATCTCTTTAAGTGGAGTATAAGCCCTTGTGGTTACCTCTATTTAAATTGGTTTGGCTATCTATTTACGAACTTTTTTCTTCTTCGTTTCTTTTCTAAAAATATTTATGTATGGTCGGATTTATTCTTTTATAATTTTACGTAACTATTTATTCCTGCTTCTTTTACAAAATTACCTATAGTTTATTGTGCAAAAGTTTTTACCTTAAACTTTCTCATACTTGTCTTTGGTTCTTTCACATTTTATAAAATGATTGTTGTTACCGTGCTTCTTTACTATACAACTCTTTTGGTCTTCCAAAATAAAATATATATTATTTGAGTTATCAAATTTTATACCGCAAAGTTGTTTAGTTAACTAAAATCCATCGATTTCTGTTTTCTTAATGTTCTTTATCTAGAGTATTTTCTTTGTCTCTTGGTTGTTTTGAAGTTTCGAGGACGAAACTCTTTAAGGGGGTGATTGTAACACCCCGTAATTTTCACCCTTTATTTTTGGTATTTGTTTACATTAAAATGATATTTTTCTTTTCGTAAAAATAAATAATTTATTATTTAAATTATTTTGGAACGTGTTGTGAAAATGTGTATATATATATTTATATGTTGTGATATATTTATATATATTTATTTTAAGTTGTTAGTTATTTATTTTAAAGGTTATATTAGTTTCGTTATTTATTTAGGCGTTTAGGATGCGGCTTTGTCGCGTAGCGTTTTGTAACGTTGTTGGACCGACTTGGGTGATGAAATGTTGCACGCATGTGGCGTGTCATGCTGGCCGAAAATCAGCAATTATGGAATGGAGGATGAAGAGTTTTGGTGCATATTAAGCTAACCTTTGGATCTCTTGTAACCCCCTATTTAATTCCCCATTAACCCACCTTTATAATCACCCTTTAAACCATTGCTTAATGAGGTTATTAATCAGGTTTTTGCTGCATTCTAACCCCCATTCTCGCCCAACCCTTAGAGAGGAAGAGAAAGAATTCTTCTCTCTTCTCGGATTTTCGTCCATTTCTGCACACCCATCTTGTTTGCATCGTATCTCCTTCGTTTCTTATCCGAATTGGACGTGTGAGTAGTCAAAATCCATCTACTCAGAAAGATCTTGCTCGTGGTACAATTTGTTTTTGAATAAAGGGAAAGACGCGACTGCAGTTTTCGTTTCAATCAGACGAGTCTTCCGGTTTTTGTTTTCTGTCACACCTTCGCGAAAATGTCTATCACCGGAGATCTAACCGTTGGATCGTCCTCAAATTTGGACAGCACGTTTATAACATCTTGATCTTCACTTTGACCTGAGCGATTTAGAATCCAATCTTTCAATAGCTGGGAATCATGGTCGGAACAGAAGAGTACGAAATGAGATTTTTCAACGTTCAAGAAGAAAACGCCTAGTGACTTGTTGCTACAATTATCGTTCGTTGTGCTTTGGGGTTGGAAGAGGAATTGGATTGTACGCGTAACTCTTAACTATCTCTTCAGACTCGCTCTCCTCCCGACGTTCCAGGTAACTAGTAGTTATCTTAGAACCATAGTGATTAGAGTATTATTCGGTATTAGATTATTACGCTAGGAATTATTTAAAATACCTTTTGAAAGAAATTATTGACGAAATTTGACATGAATATACTTGATGCATGCTGTGTGAATATTGTATAAAGAAAAAAAAATTTCGTCTGATTTTTAGTATTTATTTGATTTAATTGGTATTTTGTACGTTTTTGGCTTATTTGCATAATAATTATTAAACGAATGTTGAAATTGCTGAAATTATTTTTCGTGGATCATGTTATATGTGTAGTATGTATTTCATGCCTTAGAATAATTTTTGCATACTTTTTACCAGTTTATTTAATTAATTTATCTGTTTTTGCAATTTCGTTTCTGTCAGTATATAAATCATGAAAATTATTTCTGGAGGCCTAATAATTCATTTTTTTGTATATTATGTATTTTCGTGAGTTTATGCATGTTTTGTAAATTTTTGGTAATTTTTGGGCGTTTATTTTTATTTTTAATTATTATATTGGCTTTATTGTGTAATCTGTAAATTAACGTTTAAAAATACTTTTAGAGTCCAAAAATTAGAAATAAAATTTGTAACATATCAGTAGAGACATTAGGGTGGTATGATAATTTTTGTGTGATTTTACTGCTCGAAATTATTAGTTTAATAATTATTATTGGGTTTTGTTGTGAAATTGAGGATACTCTTTTAAATTATTTAAGAGCTTGTTAATCAGAAATAATTTGTAATCTATTATGTTCTTGGTTGCTGATGTTCAGTAGGTTGCAGTAAGTATTATTGGGTATCCTTATGTTTATTTTAGATTTATGAAAGAAAATGATTAATTGTTACTACTCTTTTATTGAATAAGCCTTGGAGTTAATTAGTGATGTATTTTTGATTGAATTGTTGGTGCTGTAAAAACTAGTTTAATATCATTGTTGATGTTTAGAAATGTTCAAGTGCTTATTGTGGGAGACATTTGTTGAAAGTTTGTAAGTTATTATTTTTGAGGAATTATGAAGAGTGTTTTGATGAATTATGGGTATAAGGCCTAAGGATCCCTTTGATGAATATTTTAAGATGAATGACTCTTTGATGATATGCATGATTTTATTTTGAGATAAGAATATCCGGTGGGATAGATGTAGTCCCCAAGTGAAGAACATGCCAACCA